>CAJNOQ010001089.1:0-36233 GCA_905250885.1 Didymodactylos carnosus | reverse complement strand
TTATTTTTTGGGGTTTCTGAAAAACTGGTTTTCTAGAAAACCAGGTCTTCGAAGGCCTAGCAGCAAAAACCATTGTCATATTCGGAATCAGCATATTCGATAACCTATTCTTCACTAGGTTTCAAGAAAAAAGCGAGCGGACACTTGGGGCAGTTCCCTCGTAAGACATTATCTGTCGGTGACTATTTTCTAATTGTCATAACTAGTAAATGAATGGAAGGTCGTGTAGAGTTTGAAAACGTTGTAAAGAAAATTATTTGCTTTTAATCTACATAGACTTTAGTGCGTGATTAATTAAATTAGAATCAACCTTTTCGACGATAATCATGTGGCACACATAGAGACGTCAATTGACGTCTTTATGTGTGCCAAGTAGAGATCTGCACAAAAGTTCCGTGATCGCGGGCGTACCCCGTACTGCCCGCGGGCATGGACGGATACGCTCGAAAAAGACACGGACGGGCACGAACAGACTTGAAAGACACAGGGTCGGGCAACTGCTTCCCTTCGATGGGCACAGGCTTCTCAAAAAGATATTTTAAATTTTTTGAGCAACAAAATAGTACGAAGGTTTGAACTTTGTGAATGAAATATAGACAGTTAGAGACATGCTACAGAATGGACAACATAATATACACGCGTGCACGAGAAAATTTTTTTCATATACGAAAAAAATTCATGGACGTACACGCACAAGCAGCGGCAGCGAAACAAATTCACGGACAGGTATGGACAAGCATCCTCAGTAGGATTACGGGCATGGGCAAAACAATCTTGCCTGTGCAGATCTCTAATGCCAATTTTGTTGTATGTACCGTGAGTTGTCGTAGAAACATAGCAGAAATATCGTCTAAGAATACCACCGGTTTTCTCAAAAAAAACGAGACACGGGAAGGTTTCCTAATGAGTGATGATGTTAATGTCGATGTTTAAATCATATAGCGTATTTCAACAAATCAATACAGAAAAGAAATAATACTAGTCAATGAGAAGTATAAGCAGCTTACTGAGCTCAGTAAGATCATCATGCTCATCTTTCTTGGGGAGAGCGTAGAAAGTCTAGCTCATTATGAAATCGTAGGAGATCAAGAATTGCATAATTGATCAAAGAAAGAACAATGAGGAACATGGTATTCATCCGAAGACTCTTGTTTGATTGAGTGAGACAATGAACGTGAGTTCAATCTAAATAAAATTCTCAAAATTTACAAAAGTCTGATGTCAAACGTCAAGATAAAGTTGATCGATAATAAAACAAGCGGATTATAGTGTTTGCCTTTTCCATTAAAAAATTATTATCATTTTATTTAGTTTATTGTACTTTTTTTCTTCTCTCCCGCAGCTAATTGTCATGCGTTCTCATTTCAACAATAAGTAAGATTTCGATTCAGATAATCACGTACACAAATACGGCGGCATTGAATAGTTTAATTGAAAACAAATAGCTGGCTCGTTTCTCTCTCTCTCTCTCTCTCTCTCTCTCTCTGCATATATATATAGTGTATATATATGTAAAACGTGTATAGGGCGTTGCGCTGAAGAAAAACCTAAAGCTGAGAAGTCTAAGAAAGTCTTTAGAAATCTATTATTTTAGTTACAAGAATCAACCCAATATAACATTATTTTTTCTAATATCTGTGTGAATCCAATGATACAAAAAGTTTCTCAAAAAGCTTTTATTTTTTTAATTTTATACTATGATTTGACAGTCATTTTGCTTCTCATCCTATTTTCTGCCTTGTTGAAATTGTTTTAAAAATTTCGTCTCTTTCAGAATAATCCTCAAACATTTTTCTCCAAAACTGTACAGGAACGAGCTTTATTCTAAATGGAAAAGCGTCCTTGGGCTCTGAAAAAGACAGAGAAATGCGATTTTTTTCGACAGAACGAAAGAAAAAAGGCCCATTTATCCGTCTTTTCGGAACCGAAGACACTTTTTTCTCGTATTGATCCGATGGGTATTAAGAGTACAAGTAGTCACTTTTTCGACTGGTACAGAGAACGAAATAAATGAAAAATCATTCATAGAGGAACAATACTTTTACCGAAAACACAAAAACAAAGCAAAACAAAACAAAATTTATTCTTGTTGAATAAATGAGAGTTTTTTTGGCAGCTTTCTGTTGGTATTATAATAATTTCCAATATAGCATTGCTCTTAGTCAGCATGTTTAGGTGAATATTTTTTCATCAGCTAAAGTGATTTTATTGATCTATCATATATATTTTGACTTGTGAACAATTTTTAAAGAGATAAAGTACTTTTGACAGATAAATCATTTGTAAAGAATTTTACGGCACATCTTTAGTTAAAAAAAGATATCAGACAGACTAAAGGGGGAACGTTCTTAAGTACCCCCTCGCTTTTTCAACGAGACCTATGGTTATAGGTTATCGATGATGCTGATTGTGAATATGAATATGAATATGAAAGCTGTTCTTAGAGCTTCGATGACCCGGTTTTCTGGAAAACCAGTTTTTCAGAAACTCTAAAAAATAACCAAAGCTTTTCTTAATGAACCATGCTTATAGCCTGCACATTTCTGATTAAAATGAGACCTCTCCCAGCTCCACATGACCTTTCTTTGCAAAGTTGTAGAATTTCCAAGAAAAGCCCTAAATTAATTTCTTATTTCTGTAGCTTTGAGGTGACAATGAATATTTACGGCTTTTCTTGTAAATTCTATAACTTTGGAAAGAAAGGCCATGTAGAGTTGGGAGAGGTTCCATTTTAATCAGAAATGTGTGGCCTACAAGTATGGCTCATTAAAAAAGCTTTGGTTGTTTTTCAGAGTTTCTGAAAAACTGGTTTTCCAGAAAACCGGGTCTTCGAAGCCCTAAGAGCAGCTCTCATATTTATATTCAGAATCAGCATCATCGATAACCTATAACCATAGGTCTCGTTGAAAAAGCGAGGGGGCATTTAAAAACGTTGCCTCGTAAGCGGAACGAAGTTTTAATCAAAATATAAAATAACTAATTTTCTGGATTACTCAATATCCTAAGACAAAATCCTATGCACTTTCTGTCTATTTCCTATTAGGATCTTACAGGATCCTAACATTTAGTATCCGTCGAATAATTTCCTACAGGATCCCACTAGAATTTCACTTAAGTTCGTTTAACATCCTAACAGAATCTTAGAAAATCCTATGACTTTCGGGTATACCCGGTTTCATTATAATATTGTAGAATTTTGTTAGGATCCTAAAAAATTAAAGTGAAATCCTAATAGGATATTATTAGCATATGTCTCGAATCCTGCCAGGAAACTCATAAGAATTTTAGTAGAGATGTCGGGTATTTCTTGTTGTTATATGTCTCTAATCCATGTCGGAATGTTGTGCTACGTTTAAATTAGCACCGTTAGAACATGCTAAGTGTTAGTTTCACTATTATAACTATTTATTTGCTATGATCTTCGTTCGTGTTTTAATCATACTCGATACATAAACTATAAAGCGATCTTAGTATAGCATAGACTCAATTCGGTTTTACAGACTTTCACAGAGCAGACTTGAGCCTCGTTTCCTTATGCTCTTTTATTGGTTCTTTCATTCACTTTTACTTTCGTATTAGTGAAGAGAGTTTTTGATAAATGCCAAGCTAACTTTACTTTTATTTATCGAATGTTTTTAACAATTCTTTACTATTGGAAAAAATAGTTTCAGCGAATTGTCAAGTAAAATTTAAATTGCTCTCATAGATTTTCTAAACATCTTCAATCTGATGAGGCGTGTGTAGAGAAAAAACGAACAGAAGCGACGTGTTCACAAAGAAAACGGTTTTACAAAAGTAGCATACCACTATCGATCGAAAAGATATGTATCAACATAAAATTTATTCAAAAATTGCTCTTTATCATGAAATACTAACAGAACTGAAGAGTGATAGAATAAAATATTATAGAAACAATCGATCTTCTTTCTGTACCGGTACTCATTTGTTTTAAGTACTACCGATAGAACAAAAAGCAATTCGCTTTTATATAATTTTCAATCGTTAATTTCTGATTTTTTATTTTCTACGGATAAATTTAACTCTTCTCCATCTGACAAACCACACTGGTATATATTTCAACAATTTGTTCAAAACAGTACAGATTTAGAGTCTCCCCTCTTTTTTGACCTTCTTGGAAACCGGGGAAGCCGGTGTCGGATCGTGTGAAATTTATACCAGAGATAGAATAGCAAAAAAGAAAATCGATATATTTTTGCCCAGAATTTTCTGATATGTTCTTCTATGGGTTTTCTGGAAAACTCCAGTTTTCATCAGGCCACATTACCACCCCCCGAAAAAATGGTTCGATCGAGCTCAAAATTTTACCACAGATACTTTAGGCTCTATCTCAGGTTCGTTTTTTTTGTTTTCGAAAAATATTTTTTCGTTCTCGAGATATTCGAAAAATACTAAAAGTCCCATATAAAAAAACGATTTTTCACGGACCACATCAAAAACACAGGGCTCTGTTTTTCAGGGTATTTGCAGCGATTCTTATATCTCCACGAAAATTCATAAGACATCTCATTTTGAAGAGCTATGAAGAGGTTTTGAATGAAAAACTTAAAAATTTCATAATTTTTTATAACTTTCTGGGGGGAGGGCAGCCTTAATAACGAGGAGAAAAAACGTTGCTTAGAGGAATGATATGACAGCATAACAAACAACAAGAATGCTTTTCTCGTTGTACGATGATCATTGAAAATCTTATTTTACATGTTGTCGACTATTTATCCATGAATATAAACAGATACACACACATGCATCGGTCAGTCACATTATAAATACATTACATTTTAATCGAATATACGTATTTCCCTCTCTTTCATTTCGAAGTTCATGAAGAACCCTAAAGAAAGTAAAACATTTGTAACATCTTCTTATCCATAATGAAATTATTTTTAGGCATTTTATTTATCCTGCAGTGAAAAATGGAATGTCTGTGTGTGTGTGTGTGTGTATGTGTAAAAAGCCAATTGATTTTTTGTGTATAACGAATTTAGATAGTTTAGATAATTACACAAATGGATGTATATATACACGATAAGACAGACAGAACAGATTATTTGACCAGGCGGTGATGATGTTATGAATACATCAGGCATCAGTATCATCATTATTATTGATTAGAACATGATGAGATAGTAGCGTCGGGGTACTGTTTGATCAATTTGGAGATTTTCAAATTCAACTCAATTTATCATATCATTTTTTTATATACACTCAGATACTATTAGATACAATGAAATATTTTTATGTACTTATAGAGTATGTAAATCGAAAGTATGTGGTAAGAAGCCAGTGTAGCAGTTTTTCACAAGAAAACAATGTAGCGAAAATCTTAAAACCATGATATGGTCGATTTTGTGTTGGAGTGCCAACAAGGCTTTTTTACAATACTGTACAAACTGAAAATGTTCTTAAAAGTCTTTAGAAGTTCTTTATAGGGTGAAGTTGGGTATCTAATACAACGAATATAAACTATACTTACCAGTTGACATGCATGTTTTATTACTACAATCGCATTGATAATGTGGTTTTTCGTCTACACTTAAACATTCGCAGTGTTTATCACAAATTGTTGGATGTATTTCGCAATATTCTGAATCGGATGTGGTAGAATAGAACGGACGTTGAATACTTTCTGAACATCCACAATTACCATATCTTAAATTACGAATATAACCATCGAACAACATAAATGATTTTTGACTAAAAGATTTAAGTAAGGGAGGATAACCACCAAGATAAACGTCTGAATTTGTTGTTTCATTGCCAAATAATAAATTTTCATTGATTGTCAGTATTTGACTCTCCATATTTCTTAATGCAACTGAATATAATAGAATTTCTATTTCAGATTTCTTTCGTTTATAAACAATTTTATACCATTTATTGTCGTTTAGATTCTCTCCAATATAGAGCTGAGATGGTTGCTGACTTATTAACCGTTGTTCAACTAATAATTTTCCATTAATTATTTCAATCGATATATAATTACCATTAATGTTACTATCATCAGTATAGAACAAAAGACCATCTCTATTTATTGTTCGAAATTCAAATGAAAATGATCCATTAGTGCATAATTGTAAATGAGGATAAATAACAAATGTTGACGAATTTTGAAAATGAAGAAGTTGCACAATATCGATTCGTTGTAGTGTCAACCATACGAAAAACAGAATTGTTAGCATCATTAATCAATCATTCATACGACTTCTAAACAAATGGATAAAAAACTTTTTTTTAGTTTATATATTAAACAATCAAAAAGATCTGTGCTACAGTGTAAACAAAAGACTTATGCACAAATTTAGATATAATTAAAAAAACAACTATTTATTATTGACCGTAAACATTAAAATTAATTAATTAATACAATCGTATCTCTGTTTTTTAGACAATACTGTTGTTATATGTTCTCACTATCTTAATTGTTCATTTCAAAAAAAAAAAAACTTTTATTCGTCACAAGTTGAACAATGAACAGTATGAAATTTTTAAACTTTTCTCTTTATTTAGATGTATAACAAATACGATAATGTCTAAAGATATTTATGATTTCATGATTCAACATAAAACAGTGATTTTTTTTTTTTTTAATATTATGTAATACACCTATGTTTAACATGACACTTCATGTAATCTCTATGGTTGAAATAAATATTCTCTTAAAAAGCTGAGATTAATATATTTTTTAATTTACCTTGACTTTGTTCAACAAGTACCGTAAATAGATGGAGAAAGCCTAAAGGTAGTATTTATTTATTACTATACTTTTGTTAATACTAATATATTAAAGAGATAAAAAATAAATGAAATATTTTTACCAATTTATGTAAGGTGTCGCGACTTAGTTTCCTTTTGTTTTAAAATGTATTGTACCGTTCAACGGTATTCTCTCTTTATCAATTTCTCCCACAAAGATATAACAAAGAAATATATATATATATATAAAAAATAGAATTTTTTTATCGCCCGGTTAATTATATCGGTGAGAATAATTGTGTATGACGAGATTTTCTTCTTTTCTTCTACATAGATGGTTTTTTTTATGGTTCTGAGTGTGTATGTGTGTTCATATACAGCTATTGTACATATTTTTGAGCTTAAGCATAAAATAGAATAATTTACAACTTAGTCGTCTTTCTTCTCTCTTTTTTGTGTCTCATTCTCCTTCGACTTCTGACCATCAATCTTTATACTTATGGTTATCTTTCGCTAAAATGAAAACAAATGTAGTCTTGTTTCTATTATCTGATGTGTCCATAGTCATATTCTTTGATTTAGTTGACGCTATCTACCGTGTAGTTATAATTTTTACACATTTCAAGTTACTCAAATCACATTTCTCAAATTAGTGTTCCAAAAAATATCCTCGAAAACAAGTTTGTGATGTGTATCGAGACAAGCATGCAAATGAGATAAAAGTAAACACTATCATCATGAAATGAAAATGAAAAGTTTGATAAAACGATTGATGTGAGAATGGACATCCATTTAATTTGTATAATCTGAAGAAAGATCGAATAAAAAATGAACATAGATATTGTTTTTTATACGCTCAATTTTTTTCTTTGACCATTTTTGATTTTAACTATTATTATTATATAGAAAGATTTCATTCAATTAAATATGAAGTGAAGTATCATTTAACATGTTTGTGTTTGAACGTCATCACATCAATCTTCAATATTTTTAAGGTTGACGTTGAAACTTGTTTCAAGTCACATTTGTTGTTCGACATGAATGCACATACACATGGATCTTGACAAGAGACATCGAAAACATAACGTTCTTTTTTCTCTATGAACTTTTTGTCACGATATACTGTTTTTTTTTATGGACGACACACCAATCTATTTTGCATGTATAATTTAAACTATATAAACAGCGAGAGAGAGAGAGAGAGAGAACGACCTTGATAAAAGGAAGAAATAGATTTCGAAGATCTCTTTAAATACTAGGGACTAAATTATAGAGTAATGAGACTTTCGATATTGACTAATAGATTTCTATGATCTTAAGCGTAGAGCATTTATCTTTGAATCGAAGATTCTCTAACGTTTAGTTAGCCGCTTTTTGTTTAAACTGTTATTTTTCAGTTTTCTCTGACATTCTATAAAACGATGCCGGCTAAATAATCAGATCCATGTACTGATCTATGAATAGTACATGATAAGTTGGAGTACTTTATTGTTTTGATGTGTCTAAAATTCATCAGAAACATCTTATTAGATGATTTTAAGTACTTGTGGATAGATAAAATTTTCTAAGACATGTGCATCCTATATATATCCTAGTCCGAGTCTGTAAAACTCAGCATGAACGATTTTTGTTTGCTTCAAGCAGGATTCTATTAGAATATATAATTTAAATCTTATATTAAACGTCTCTGTATATGAAAATAAAGAATATAGAAAAATTGAAGAGATTAAATCATGAAGTATTTTCATGTCAAAACGGGCATCTTTATCTTAAACAACATTCGCATATCAAGATCATAGCTGTTAGTTTTCTGAATGCTCAGCTTAATACTATTGCAAAAAATAAAATAAAAATCAGCGATAAAAATGTAGTCGTAAATAGCCCAAAAAGGTGAAGAGAATTTTTTATTAGAAGTGTTGAATGTAGTTTTGGATATTTTAAAAATATATTATTAAAACGCCCACATAATTTTTTTTTATTGAGAAAAGAAGAGAAACAAAGAAAGCGTGCATATTTCTGCATTTCCTCTTGATCATTATTTCTTCTCTTTTTAAAGCAATTTAGAGACAGTTCTTGTATCTATTTTAAATTATTGTTATTACTATCACACAAGCTTAAGTTGTTTTATTAGGATTAGCGTACATCTATTTTTGTAGATTGTGATAGTTAAATCTAGAGAGTTCTTCTACCTTTTTTTGTTACAAAGCTGAGCTGCTTTTTCCTCATACATTTTTCAGAACCAAAAATGGAATGAAGAATACATAGTAGGCATTTTTCTAATAGTAAGCGGACATCTCAGGTTTTTACTCCTAAACCATTTTTTCATGAATAATTATCATTGCTTAGTCAGCTTTGGTGCTCTTAAAGAAAAAATAAATATTTTCAGCAAAAATTTCTTCTTTCGGTAGATCAGCCTTGCTGGCTCATGGGAAAACTTCCAGTGGATATTTGTTCGATCCAAAAGTTATTCTATTATACATGATGTGATGTAACACGACGCGCTGATTCCAAATATTACATTGGTTTTTCTTTTAAAATGTCTTATAGGTAGCAAAATAGGATTTTACGCTCAAAATCATGGTTTTTAAGAAAACCTATATTCAGAAACGAAACGAAACGAAACACATATGCATCGACACACTAATTTTATAGATGTATCATACAGTAAAGAAGATATGCGCAAAGTTCGAGCAAAATTGAAGCTGAGGAAAAATGATAAAACGCATCGAGTTGCAGTCCTTTTTTTTGGAAAAGTTTTCAGTTCGGAAAACAATTTTTTCCCTGAGTATTGGCAATGAACAAGAATTTTTTTTCCTATCATTTAGGTCAGAAAGCATACTTGATTTGTAGACTCATTTTTTATCTTTTGACACTGTTTTTCATGTGAAAAAACTGGAACTTACTCATTCCTACACATTTGAATGATATCTTTCAGGCTGAGTTTTTCCATCAATAGAAAGCAATTAAAAGTTTATTTTTAGGCTTAGATAGCCTGCAATGTGAACTTTTTTGTCCGCTGAAAATATTTGAGAAATTGAAAAATAAACACATTCGTTTTTTCGCTAAGTGTCTATCCCGATGTCCACTATGGAATAGCAGTACAGCTAGAGCACCTTAATTGTAGGATACTAGCTTGGCTCTAACGACGAACTAGCGTCTCACACAGTGTGCATTTTTCCATAGGCCAGGCGGACATTTGCTACAGAAGTAGTCCTATAAATTTTTTTTTTTTATAGGTTTTCAGCTATGCTCTTCCAATGGTGTGTTTTAAAAAGTCCAAAGAGGCTTTCATCTGGGTTCTCTAGAGACCGGGTCTGTAGAAACCCACACAAAAGTATTCTGAAACTTTATAAAATGCACCATTGGAAAGAGCATAGCTGAAAACCTATAAAAAAAGTGTTTATAGACTTTCGGACTGCTTTTATAGTAAATATCAAAATCCTTAACCAAAATTGTGACTCTATGTTTCGACTTTAGCGTTTCGTCAGATCCAACAAGTTTTTGCTCAAAAAAACCTGCTATCGCACATCATTCGATGCAGTTTCTTGTGCTAATTCTAAATATGTCATTATTAAATAAAAACATTTCTGAGCCGATAAAAATGGGAAATATCCAGAAAACCAAGGGTTTTTTGGAAATCCATATCTAAGTCCGGGAACGTTTATGCTAATTTATGCTAACTGTGCTGATAGAGGGAATGTAGAAGAGTATTCTGTAAAATGTTTGGACAAATTTGAAGTTGGGCCGTGGCGTGCAAATTTGCGTAAAATTAATTTTCCTACGAATGATGCTATTTTCAGGCTAGTTTTAAGTAGCTGGTTTTCCACTCCGCTTGAACTTCATAACAAAATTTTTTGTGCCATCAGATAGAGCATGTCTTGAAGTGTATCGTTTGCTATTTGAGTCGTTTAAAAGTTAGTCTTCATTTTTTTACCTAATGTCCGCTGAATGCACACTGTGCGTCTGTACATCAACTGATGCGCATTCGCTGAAAGCCCAAGCGCAAATGTGTTCTTCATAATCATGACCACCATTGCTATTGACATTGTTTCTAACAACAGCTGTTCCACTCTGTGTTCAATTTGACTCTCTGTTTTTAAACAATCATAATCGAGAAAGGTTGTTTTAAATCAACAGATAAACACGAAAACAAATCGGTTCACAGTAGTCAAAAAATGAACGTCTGCATTTTTGTGCACCTGAAATTAAGTTAACGATTCATTTGATTTGCATGAGATCTTCTGCCACGAGTAAAGAGAAAATATAAGTAGGTATACTATCTATTAGAGTTGTGAATTGATAATGAAGATCCACCTACAACCTCTATGTCTCCTGTACCAACAACAACAACGACTACATTATCAACAATTTCTCTACATTAAATCCAATAGAGAATAATGCTCCTCTCTCGACAACGTATATGGCAATCAATCTTTCATCCACATGTACATCTTCTCAATCAGAAGATAAAGTCGCAAATCAGATATTAGCAAACAAATATGTAGTTGGTATGATCTGGTTTGTGTATTACATTCCAACGGATGGATCAGAATTACAATACTCTGAAAAGAACAGAAATGTGGATGCCCAAAAAATACATATTTGATTTTATCAGAATGAAGATTCCATATTTATAGTTTGAAATCTGTGCTCTAAAAAATATTTACTTTTGAAATAATAAGTACTGTGTAGGATGAAACAGGGTGCAGATTGTTCTCCAAACAATGAGAAGTCATATTTAATTTGTTGAGGAGTAATAACTTTAATATAAATGTGAAAGTAATAGTAGCTGTACTTTAAAAGATCTTCGAGAAATATATATTATCTAATAATATACATGTTAAAAATAAGCAAAATTTGTTAACCAACTTAAAAATTTACAAGCAGTAAGAAAAAGAAGATCCATGTTTATTGTTGAAATTGTTTAATAGTCAATTAATTGTTGAATGAAAATTTATTGTCGTGCCTATTTTGATTATTTGCTAATGCTTCAGTATAAACATTTGAATGCAAGATCCATAGTTTAGTCAGATAATGAAGAAGAAACCACGTCGTAATAAATGAGAATACGCATAACATTACTGATATTAGATTCCATATTTTAGCACGACTGGAATAAAGGCGTGCTTTTTCTAAAAAATTGCTATCAGCTTTAGCTGATGATTTCAAACTATATGCCAATGCAATAAGACCTAAATGAAAAAAAATATTATAGTAAGTTAAATAAAGTGCTAAGAAAGGACATACCTGTTGCGGGACATAAGAAGATTGATGAAATTAATGAAAATACAAAGTAATGACGAATTGGAGACGTCGGGATATTTGTGTTTGGTACAAATTTTATACCTGGAGAAAGAGAAGGAATCATACTCTTCATTCTCAGATAGGAAGATTTAGCTTACCCTCATTTATGTCTACTTGTTGAAACGATTTTTCTGTCATTCTTAATAAATAAAAATGTCTGTGAACAAGATGACAACGATGACAAGATGATAACGTAATGACAACGAGGAAGAATAATCTAAAATAAGAACGGATGGTTCTTGACTCGATAATTTTTTTCCAACTATCTGTTATTTCTCAGTTATTTTCTTGACTAGAAAGAAAAAGGTCGAAAAAACAACGATAACTCCAGCTTTTCATGTTTATTGTTTTTCCATGTACGGAAGTGCCCCGAAACTCCCTTCCGTAGCCCGTAGAAAAAGAAAAATGTACAAATATAATATATAATAGAAGGAAATAAGAGACAAACACCAGTACATGATGTAGTTGTCGGTCGAGAACTAGCAAATGAGGAAATATTTCTTTTCGCACATGTATATCTTTCTGTTTTCTTTTTTTCTATCTACGCGCTGAGACGAAAAAATGTGCGCACATGGAATATCTTATGCAGAAAGTGATCAGTGGTGTAACTACGGACAGGGCGGCCATTGGGCCATAGCCCAGTGCGGTTTGAGTCTTGACCCAATAAGACTTTGAGCTTTGTGATTTCCCCAGCTGAAGATTTAAAAAGGTTTTTGATTCAGTCTCTTCTCGTATTACCACAGTGTGGCCCATTTTTCGCACTAATAGAGTTGATTTAACGGTAAAAAAATCTTAGTTAAGCCAGTGGAAGAGATACCTTCTTATTTGCTAGATTCCTAGTAAGAACAATAGATAGAAAAGAGTAGCAGAACTTGACAGGTATCAGTATTCAATGGCAGAAATTTTGACCAAATGAAATTTTGCATATTTTAAGCAGTAAATTATTTATCTACTTATTTTATATAGTAAACAGATTAAATCTACCGATTCATCATCAGTACAGTTAAATAAAACGGACTATAAAAGTAATGCGAAAAGGAAATTAGAAGCATACTATCCTTTCCCAGATCGAAAAATCGTACTAAGAGCGTACACAATTGTGGAAGATCGTACGAGAAGTGAGAAGTACTATGATTCGCACTGTAGGATCGTATGATTTCTTATACTACGATTCTAGTACGAGTCTGATTATATGTCGATCAGGTATTTCGTATGAAATTGTGCGGTATGATTCCTACAAAATCGTTTGGTAAAATTCATACGTGATCATGTCGTACGATTTCATATGATTTGAGTCGAAATCGTACTCTTTAGATTATCTTTTTGCTTTTGCTGCGATTTATACTTGCTGCGATTTATACTTGAAATGTAAAAAAAGCTCAATTTCGAATTCAATTCGCAATTTTTTCTTTCTTTTTCCACTTGGATAAATATTCATCTAAAAAAACTAAATAAAAGAGATTTATCAGTTATCGAGCTCTTTTGAAGACTTAGATAGACGAACCCAGGCTAAAAAGGAACGACTGAGTGTTTGTTGAAATATTATGAACAAACTGATTCAGGAGCTAAAAGCATGTGAGCAAAATTTTCAAAACGCCAGTCAGCATTCTTAAAATGAAGGTTAAATAGAGAAGAATAAGAGAAAGAATTTTGGCAGATGTCTTTTGGAGTTATTTCGAATTTCTATACTCTGTTACAACGTGACAATGTTAAAATCTGTTGTAAGAATTTAGCAGCATTTAGAAGTCGATTTATTTTCGCAAAGTCGTAAAAATCAACAAGCAGATAAACACAAACTAACAGAAGAAAAGACAAGACAATCACTCAGCTACTTTATGCACGGTTGCTATCTTCATTTTTCTTCTCTTCAGAACAACAAACAGAAATGTTTTCAGTTGACACGTTGTTTTTTGACTGTATATTTTTGGTTAGCCTCTTGAATGCCGTAAGGCCTCTTGAATGAATTTATGAATGAATTTTATTCACTTTTCGTGAATAAAATTCATTCATAAATTCATTCATAGATGACATGAAGGAAATTGTATATGTTGCATATAGTTTTTCATTCTATCGTTTTAACGAAAAAAAAGTGGCAGAGGAACACACGTGACGAAAACAACAGAACGCAAACAGAGATATTTCATCGTTTTTTTACATATGCATATTATATCTTTGGACTTGGAGGTTAGGCTCTGTCTACACTACAAAAGTTAAGGAGCATTAAGCAATTCTATTGGCTTAAACTAACTTTTAGCCAATAGAATTGCTTAATGCTCTTTTAACTTTTGTAGTGTAGACAGGGCCTTAGGCTGGCGTTGGGTGGTGACTATTTTTACTGACCGATCGACCTTACCGACCAAATTTGATTCGTGTAACTATGGGATAGACCAATTAAATTTGGTCAGTTAAACCAGTCGGTCAGTAAAAATAGTCGTTGTCTGCTTTTAGCCACAAATAAGGATTCCACATATCTAAAAGAAAATATGGACTGCTATTTTCTGGTTCGTTCATGCAGAATAGAGAAAAAAAGAAATGGACAAAGGTCGCTAGTTTATAGCATTCGTTTTCCGCATTTCAGTGACACAGCGTTTTATTTCTCTTGTTTTAGAACTTACCTATTTGTCATATATACTCAACATATCTTGCTTTTATAATTATTTCAGAGTTACTGATTTAGACAAAGTAACGCTCGTCTCCGCTCGCTCGGTCCCTTGACTTTATTAGTTGGATCTGCGCAAGCGAACGCCCTTTAGTGACTTTCAAATCGAACGCAATGCTCACGCCTCCCTTCGTTCGGCGCTCGCTGGGGGCCTAACTAAGTCATCTTGTAGATTTTCGTTCATTTTTTATGTATAAGGTTCGTAGTCTGATATTAACATATAAATCAAAAATCTCTAGAGGTCTAAACATAATTCTGAATTCAAAACAATGCTCACGCCTCACTTCGGTCGCCGCTCGCTGGGAACCTACCTGATACATCTTCTGGATTTTATTCTGTTTTCATGTGTAAGGTTCGTAATCTAATATAAATAGAGCAAAAATCTTAAGAGGCCTAGAAATACTTCTGAATTCAAAACAATGCTCACGCGTCCCTTCTGTTCGCAACCAGTATAACGCTATGAACTTGTCTGATTTCACCAAAAAACCATCTAATGTAATATAAAGTTAAAAGGTTTTCTGCACACTCTCTGCAGATCCCAAGGAGGTTGGAAGTATTTCTAATCGATTCGTTATAATAGATTATCTATACACTATCAATTTTATTACCCGTAGACCACTTTTTTTGTATTGTCACAGTTGACTGCTATCTCAGAGAGGTCAAAACTTGATATCATATCATAAACTTGATATAATGAAGAAATGAGCAATTCCATGTAACTTTCTATGCTCTGTACGACAGAAATGTTCAAATTTTCGCGGCTGTTATGTGTGTATAAAGTGAACGGACCTGAATGGACATACCCAGCTAAAAACTTTTGTGGACACCCACTGAATGTCCGAGGGGAGGCTCCAAGTATTTCTGATCAATTCGCCATGATAGACTATCTATATTCGGTAAGTTTTATTATCGGTAGATCACTTTTTTTGTGTTATCACAATCGACTGATTTATGGCGACATCTATATCCCAACTATGGGAATATTTGCTTAGTTTTTCTTTCGTTGTGCATTAGTAATTATTTTTCTGTCACGGCTTGAACATTTTTCCTCTACTGTAAAAAATAACTTTATACTTTTCTCTCTTGTGATTCGCTTACCCATAGAATATCTGACAGCCATTTTTCCGTATTTTGCGCACACACAAACAGACAACCATTTTGTAGGACCCTAGACTAAAGTCAAGGGAGGTGGTGACTATTTTTACTGACCGACTGACTTTACTGACCAAATTTGATTGGTCTATCCCATGGTTACACGAATCAAATTTGGTCAGTAAGGTCGGCCGGTCAGTAAAAATAGTCACCATCTCAAGGGAAAAATAAAATTATAAATTGACGAGCGACTGGCTACTTAGTTCGACAATAGGATGAGAAGAGAATCCTCACATAGATAGAAAATTTTTTTTTAAATCTTATATGAACGGGGGAAAACAGCAAAAGCAGAAAATGCTTAAAATGCGGAAAATTGAGGAAAAAACTCCAAAATGCGGAGCATCTGGGAACTCTGATTCAGACACTCAGATGAAAGCAGCGCTGAGTGAGAAGATTAGAGCCAAAAGGAAGCCTTTCCCTTTACTGTCAGTGCGTTTTTCTTTAACCCTTTGACCGCCGACATAAGAGAGAGAAAAAAGTACTTTAGAAAATCATTATAGCTGTTTATTTTTGATCCAGTTTCACAGATTTGCACGAGACAATGTCAAATCTTCTGTAAGGTATAGAAACCTTTGAAGCAGTTGATGATGCACAGTCCAACATCGCATTCGGTATACTGGTAGCGCGTATCACTCCGTTGTTTTGCACGCCCTTCAGTATTGGCGCAAACATAACATCGTCTTTGAGGAGTCTGGTTATTGTCCTTTGAGGGAACTAGAGACAGAAAATGTCTGGTTGTCAATCGCAATGGATGAGCACTCAATGGCCTGCCAACATGTGTTTTCTTCTCATACATTATAAAGAAAAGTAAAAAAAGAACAAAAGAAACCATATGTACAACAAACTGACTGTTCGTTACACATATCCATTTTAAGTCACGATTCTAGAACATACTATTATGAAATGATGGCATCACAGGCTACAGCTGCCTGATGCTTATTCCTATGCAAGCCGGTCTTAAAAACATTCACTACGATGGATTACGTTAGGTTTAGACACTGATAAAGCCCATGACGTTTATAAACGGCGGTGGCGGTCAAAGGGTTAACTTAAGCGTTATGTTTATAGGAATTTAGTTAGTCTCTTGGCATTTTTGCAAACTTACTCTTGAAAGACCGCTTCTTTTCCTCTTTTTTTCGGCTCTCCATAATTTTTTTAACGAAATAAACACCTTTTTTCGTCTCAACTTACATAATTTTTGTAATGCTCTGTTTATTGACTTTTCTTTTTAAGAAATGGTATTATTATTTTTGAAATTTTTCTCCCTGTTTTGATGTGATTTATCCGATGAAGTGAAATATTTTTACAGTTCTTCGAACCCAGCGACTCTTTTTCTAACCTTTTATAGACTCTACCTCCCATACATGATTAAAAGATGTGAAAAAGAAACGAATTGAGACCATTCATATGAGACGTTAAGATTGGAAAATCGACACAGAAGAGATTATTATTTATTAGTCAAACTGAAAAGCTCAAAAAATGCATTAAATGTGACAATTAAATGCTTGTTTTTAGACAGTTACAAAATTTAAGGCATTAAAGCATTTAATACACAATTAATTACATAATCTTCGACGACCTAGGAAGAGAGCAAGACAAAGAGAAATCTTACTAAAATCTTTAACCAGATATAAATAAGTTTCCTACTAACCCAGGTCGCAGAATCGTACTAAGGTCGTACACGATTGTGCAAGATCGTAAGAGAAGTGAGAAGTGATATAATTCGTACGGTAGGATCGTATGATTTGTTATACTACGATTCTAGTACGAGTATGATTATATGTCGGTCAGGTATTTCGTATGAAATCATGCAGTACGATTCGTACAAAATCGTTTGATAACATGATCAACTAAATATTGAGTATCTTGATCATACACTGTCCATACTATATGGCAAGATTCAAATCTACCAATCTGTTAAGAATTGTTTCGGCAGGCCAATTTTTCTAAAAATCCCAGTTTCTTCAGCAAATTCCGATGAAAAGTAGACTTTTTATCTCTCAAAAAAAAGGATTTTCGCGCATCAGTTGAAGAAAATTTTCGTTCGTGGAATTTTTTGCTCATGAGACGAAAAAACAGCAAAAATATCATCGGTTTCCACAAAATTGGAAAATCGAAATATACACAACTACGTAGTTTCGAAGTATACAAGTCACTCGTCTTATCATTTCTTCATTTTGCAAATTTCTGTATTTACAGGTAAACCGATTCCGATATTTTCAGTATTTTTCAAGAATATATTGATATCACCAGAAATATGGAGACTCTGAACTTTCTCACATGATTGAGACATTAAAAGCACTATCTTCTACAAAAAAATCCTTTATTCCCATCGTCATCTTTATCTGATTAACAAATATCAACAAAGAAAAAGAAATAAATCATGAAAACAAAAAAAAATTATATTAAAAACAAAACAATTTTTCCGATGCAGCATCGTATGAGCTTGTATCAGTTTCACTATGTTTTCTCTTCAACTCATCACGAGCTTGTCGTGTTTATTGTCGTTTCGAAATGGCAGCTGCCTTCAGTCTTTCAGATTCTTTTTCTAATAATTCACATTCTAAACGGAAAATAACATTAAAATTTTAAGATTGGACAGACAAGCGACCCTCATTTCTCAGCATTCACTTGTTATTATTTATCAAATCCCAATTAGCCACTCGGAAATTAAAGATAGTCCTTTTCACTGGAGGAGGATGAAGCAAACACGTAGGAATATAGAGTTCAATAAAATTATGATCACTTCGAGAAAGAGGAGGTTGAATTTGAAGTCGTTCAGTAAAACTAGAATCATTTGTTATTACAACGTCTAAACAAGTCTTTGATTTCGCCCTAGTTATACCACTCACAGTTTGACTAAGCCCCTTTGAAGTCGTAAATGAGTCTAACAAGATACCAGCTGCTGTTGATTGTACTCCAGACTCTGCCCAAGCATGAAAATGAGCATCAAGATCTAATAAAATAATTTTATCGTGTTTAAAAATACTTAGTGAAACAGAATCTAAAATCTTCGAAAATGCAGTGATAAATGTGCGGTTAGAATTTGGAGGGCGATAGATATTAAAGAGTAAAACAAATAAATTTGAAGAGAGAGTTAGACGTAAACAAATCGATTCTAGGGAGGATCCTCGAATTGTGGTAGGCGTACAAAGTGAGTCGAAGAGCTATGAAAATACAAACACCACCATGTTTTGTTTTTTTCTTTTTTTTTTTGTTTGTATGATATACCCCTGTCGTGTCTATCCTTCCTTACAATATCATATCCAGAAAGTTCGATCCGCTTATTCGAAACTGATTCTCTCAACCATGTTTCGATGAAACATAGAACGGAGGGAGAAGTGAGAGAAACATAGGCTCGAATCTCGTCAATCTGTGGAACTATGCTGCGAATGTTCATAGAAGCGATTAGCTTTTTTTCTCTCGTTGGGTGAATTGTTACCACCATATGGGGAAACAATGAAACGCATTATCACATATCAACTTCCGAAACCCGAGTGACCAAGAAAGGAGGAAAGAGAAAAAGGAGAAAAACAAAAACATCTTATCTAATGGTTTACCATCCTGGAAGGGAAAAAAGAATAACAAATACGAGGAAAAAGGAGGAAAGACCTCTGTGAACTAACAAATGACTTTAAATAAATCAGTTAGTCATACCACTTAGTTCACTATGCGTAGAGGAGAATTTTCCTTGCCGCGATGAAGAAACACATAGCCATCGCGAGTGAAGACACGTCGTTTGTCGACACCTTGCAGAATGTTACGTTCTCGCTTATATATAGCCAAATTTCGAGGTGTAAGATCTTCTAGAACCACAATAGGACAATTCTTGCCCTTCAACATCTTCAGCGAGGCAAGGATTCGCTTGACTGTAATTCGACTGTAAAATCGGGCGATGACAACTCGAGATTTAGACATAATTGAGCCAACAGGATTCTTGAGAGTTGGTTTAGGCTTACTCGGCAAACGATGACAATATTCGACAGAGTTAGATATACTGAGTCCAAGACCACAATCTGTATTGTTGAAGAAGGAGTGAAGAACCTGGTACAGATTTTCGTTCTCCTGTTCTTCAACACCCAAAAAGCGAAGACACCAGGTTCGAGAATAACGTTTTTGATCTTCAATATCTCATTCCAGTTGAGCTACTCGTTCCTCAAGCTTCAAGACACGTTCCTTTAGTTGTTCAGCAACACCAGGTCCGAGAGCGGCCGCCATATTTTCTTCGATTTCTCCATCCGATTTCTGCTGATTAACAATCTGCTTTATTTCTTCTTTGAGTGCAGGATCAGAGCGAAGAGTGTCAAGTAAAAGTGTACGCACGTTGATTGCACTGGTAGTAGCTTGTTGTTTCAAAGGAGGAGAATTGCTTGTTTCTAATCCACGTTTATTCTTTGACGTGTTGAGGTCGATCGTAAGTTAAGGATGATTCACCAAAAAAAATAGTTAGACAAATATGTGCTCTATATGACGATGGAAGAAAGAAAAAAGATATACGTCTTAACTGCATAAAGAAGAAATTTCGAATGTTCGAACAAAACAATTTGTCCGAGGCAGCATCGTTTGAGCTTGTATCAGTTTCACTATGTTTTCTCTTCAACTCACCACGAGCTTGTTGTGTTTGTTGTCGTTTCGAAATGGCAGCTATCTTCAGTCTTTCAGATTCTTTTTCTAATAATTCACATTCTAAACGGAAAATAACATTAAAATTTTAAGATTGGATAGACAAGCGACCCTCATTTCTCAGCATTCACTTAAGAATAGACAAAACGGCACTTTTTCTGTTTAGAATTATTCCGAAATTGTGCAGCATTCAGACCTGTTTCAAGTTTCATAGAGATAAGATAACGTATGGCCAAAATTATTTATACGTAGAAATTCCTGTGCTCATTTCAAGTAAAGATAACATAACATTCCTTCCTCCAGAAAAAAAACTGAAGACTCTTTCTAGAAATTCAGAGGAAACGGCAAAGTAGGAGTATAGGCCTATACAAGAGTCTGCTTCAATTCGTACTCTTTTTGGAATTAAAACGCCATCAAATCAAGTGGTGACTGACTTTTATTTCTCAACGTTTCTTCCCTACTAAAACATTAGTTAAGCGCTGTGAAACACAATAGCCCTTGAGACTTGCATTGCGAACAGCTACAATTAAACCAAATAAAATGAACTGAAAATTTTTTTAAACGTTATTTGGCGGGTTAAACTACCCTTAGACTGCCGATGAGCTAGCAGCCATACTGTCTCCTTTAGAGACAAAGAACTCTTTCATGTATTTTAGCGAAAATGGCAAAACAATAGGGTTTCAATGAACTTACCAACTTCTAGTTGAGCTATTTTAAATTCCTCCATCGCTTGTTGTTCAATTTTTTCCAGAGATTTATAATAGTTTGACCAAGCTTCTGCAACAGGATATTGATCTGAATGTGAATCAAGAAATTCGGCGGTTATAGGTATTACAGGTGGTTGACTAGCTATGTATGGTTTAATTAATACTGGTTTGTACTAAAAAGAACAAAAATTTGAGTTCCTTAACTATTTTCTCTTTATTTAGTTTATTTTACTTACCCACAAAATACTAATGGTTGTGCTTTACATTTATGAACACACATTTGTGCTACATCATTGCTTAGAAATTCAACATATGCCGTGCCGATTCCGTTTGGATTTCGATTTGTAACTGGTAAAACATTAGCACTGGTTTGACCCAAGTTATGTTGAACCAAGTGTACACCCATTACTATTGGATTGTCAACATTTCCAAATTTGGCATTAAAAATGGACTCGATATCATTATTAGTTATATGTGATGGAAGGTACGATATTTCAACGGTATTAAAACTAAACAATTAGTAATAAAAGTATAGAAAAATACATGCTCAGACCTATGTCAAGCAACACAAATTTCATTTGCGCAACAGATTTTGAAAAGAAAACGGTTTTTCTACAATGCAACTTACGTTCTCAAACTAATCTTCTCAATGTTTTTGTCTCAAGTGAGTCCCAGACTATTTTTCCAAAAAAAAATCAGCTTGTCTAACTCTATCGGTTATAAAAAAATTGTGTTCCTGGTTTCGTTCATTATTGATGTGAGGTCTGTCATGGTAAGTTATCAATTTTCCAAATCTAAAAGACAGCAAATCAAAATGTGTTTATATATAGATAGTAACAGATAAACCCCCTTTATAATCATGAAAATAGACTATTTTCTGTTAGAGACGTTTCGTCTTTATTCAACAGTTAAATGTGTCAGACGATAGTTGACCCGTTGACGTTTCTAACAGAAAATGGTCTATTTGCATGATTATAAAGGTGGTTTATCTCTTACTATCTATATTGAAATTCTTCACCTTAAAAAATGACGTGTTTGTATAATTTGAGAGATAAATATTTTATTCGAAAAGTAGCGTGAAAAAGACACACTAAAGGTCACAAAGTTTTGCAATATATCAATGAGAGTCTAAAAAACAGTCACCTCTCTGACTTGCTCAAAAAACAAGTATTAAATAAAATATTGGCTACTGAACCTAGACTATACAGTTTTTTTCAAACGAGGGAGACGTGACCGCATAACGCACTCCACACAAAAGAAACAATAGTTGTCTACAGATTTCTTCGGTACATAAATACAAATATTCAATTAAACAAAAAGAAGTCTATGACAGCTGGAACTAGCAAGGTTTTGAATAAGTCATGTCCATTTTTTGTCTATGCATATCATTATTTATTGAAAAAGTGCTTTCTTTTTAACCAAAACACTTAAAGTCATAACAAATTCAATTCTGTTTAAAAAAAGTCTGCGCATGTCCGTAGACAGATGACGAAAAATAAGACGTCTAACAAATGTAGATAATTCCCTTGATTATTTGAGAATTTAGACAGTGATGAGACTTCTATGAATGAGAAAGTTGTGAACGAGTCGTCAGAGAAATAGAGTAATAGAATTAGTACTCAACTGTCTAAATAATTATTATATATTTTATTGACTTTGCTTAACACATGGAGCAGCAAAAAAAATAAAAAATAAATAAACAAAGTAATATGAATAACAAACGAAAGACAGAATTTAAACCCACGCAACTGTTAGTTTGTTTTTCATATTACTATAACACAATATCTGACACACACAGACGTATTTTCAGGAACAAGAAACTTGAGAGAAAGACTATACTAGGTACAGACCAACAAAAAGAAACTGTATCACATAATGCAAAATAGAAAGATTTTGTATATATCTGACAATTTTGCATGACAACTATTAACCAATCAATATCAACTAATGGGCGTTACATTGTGAGCGACAATCTGTTGAAGAGGAAGAACAAAAAACTCAATTAAATAAGCCGAGTTCATTTTTTAAATCACATAATTTAGCATGTTTTTTGAATATGATCATGATTAGTCAAGTAATTGACGAAACATAAGAAACATTTGTTTATATTCGTTTTGATCGTCCAATACAACTTTGAGAAATTTATCAACATGTTTATGATATGTCCAATCAACAGCATCTAAGCACAGAAAAAGAGATGACGACATATATCTCTGGTTTTCTGAGCTGATACTATCCATCTTATGTAAATGTAAGGTTTCGTGCTAAAACTATAAAGTACATTTTTTGTTCTTACTGATAATCCATACTTAGACAGTAAAATTCGATTTCACGGAATTTTAGTGAAAGAAGAGTTCACCTCCTAAGAAAAAGAAGTTTCTCTTATAAAAAAAAAAGCAGCAGAGAAAATCAGTTTTGGTTGTAAACGGAATTTGGTTGATTCCAGGCTCTTTCATATATAACTGTTTTTTAGTTGTATTTAATGATCGTTTTTTACCGAATATCTGTTGTCTTAATAACCAATAATTAATTACTTCTAAAAACATAATTCAACTAATTTCAATCATTGTTGTATAAAATGTTTTAGTTTTTGTGTAAGAGCTATTTGAACCAGAGCATTTTCAACACTACTATTATTAAAATAATCAAACTTAACAATAAATTTTAATTGTCTTAAATCACATAAATAACGTAAAAACATTTTTCATTGCTAAACTAACAATTGTATAATGTTTTAATTTAAATGAATAATGATGAACTAGAAAAGAAGAAGACGAAAATTAGTTTTATTAGAACAAGTTATTAACTTATCTTCTGTTCTTCATCCATTTTACGTTGTCTTACTTGTAAATAACTATGAAAAACTTAAATTTTTTTTAGAATAATATTTGATAACAAATATAACATGCTGATGCTTTAGATTGTTTTTCATTTAAATATGATAAACAATCACATAATTTTTCTCCATTTTTGTTTACATTCAAATTCTTCATAAAATAGTCAGCCATTAATTTTTTTAATTCCATTTTTTCTGTATCAGCAATATCAAATTGTTTTAATAATATTTGTTGTTGTCAATCAACAATAACATCAACATTCTGTTGACAACATAAATCAACTTCTGATTGAAAATGATAAACATATTTTAAATAATTCAACCGTTGATCGTTGATAATATTTATAATTATCTTGTGTTAATAACGGATCTGTTTGAACATGAGCTGTTATATGAAACAGAAATAAATCTGTTTGTTACAGACTCACCAAGTAATACCAAGAACACCTTGTTAAATAAACTACTATTCTAATTCGGATAAACTTAATTAGCAGAATTCTCTTTATCTATCACTTTATAGAAAAGTAGATGAAAGACACCCTATGAGATAATTTTTTGTCATCCGAATGAAAGTTCCAGTGCATTCGAAGGAAAATTTATGAAATAACGAGCTTTAACGCGTTGAAAACAAAATGTTTACCCGTTTCAATGTGTTCGAAGAACAAGAATAAAACCGTGCCCGCGGGTTCCTGTGGATCATAAAGGTACCCGCAAGACATTACTCTTCAGAGGTGATATTTCCCACACTCACGTGAACAGAATGTGAAAAAGAACGCATGTGTTACTCAAAAGAAAAATGAAGGTGTATACAAAATGTTGCAGCTTCCTCTACAACTGTGCATTAGAGAACGTTTCTTTATTGTGAATAATGACAACAGAGAGATAAGTTGAAAAAGCTGCAGGTATACTTGTGTTAAATAAGAACTTACAAAAAGCAGGAGTTGCCACATGGTTACGCTATGTGGATGACACTTTCATCTTACTTAAACCTATTGCATCCATAGGAAATATTTGAAAAATTCTTAATAATTTTCATTCTGCCATAAAGTTCACTTTTGAAAAAAAGGATGCACATAGTTTACCATTCATTGACGTAAAAGTAATAGTAATATATTAAGATAATTTTCGTTTACACATCAGGAAACTAGAATGAAAACAAAAATCAAACACTAAATAACTTAAAACTTAAAACAAACTTAAAAACTTAAATTCCGCGCGCACCCATTTTGCTACATCTTCGCGCATAAAGTCATATAGTTCACCAGAAAACAAACAAATACGTTTTTTGTAAGCCACAAGATAGATGTCACACGAAACCGATTATCTGTATTCAAGGAACTATTAAACGAAGTTTACCCATTTACACCCATTTCACACCTGAAGCTAAAAACGCTCAAGGTAAGTATGTAAGGGAGTAAGGTGCGATGCCAAACTCTTTTCGCGTATGAAGCCGATCCTAAAACTTACACAGTATACCTTACTTGGTGATAAATGTCAAAAAAAAAATGAAAACCAAAGAGCCTTTATATTCCATCTGAAATCATTTAAACTGAAAACAAAAATCTATGATGAGTTTATAAATTATTATAATGAAGATTTAAAAAAACATTTGCCAGAATTGGTAAGTCCAACCTATATAATATCTTAGAACAGAATTTATCTTCGCTATTTTTTTTAGCAGACCAAGGATTAACATTATTAAAGGAAATGACCAATTTTCTATTTGTTCAAACACTGCTATTAGACAGAGAGCGGTTCCAAGCATATTACGACTCAATCATCGGTCTAACAGCATACGAAAACAAACATTGGTTATTTGCTAAAAAATATTTGACTAATGCACTTAAACTATATCAACGTATTTCGAACAATGATGAAAACATTGAACTTGTTAACAAATATCTAGAAGATATAAAGGATAAATCTAGATCATTGTCTTATTTCGGTTCGTAATTGTGTTGTTAATAGACTAGTAAACCGGCAAAGAAATGTAATAATCAACTGTTTTTGAATATTAGAACGGATTGAAAAACTACTAGATTATTTTAGTAAAAATCGTGCTCAGATCTATTACAAAACTGACATGAAACAACAGTATTTTTCGGTTCAAAAATATTATCCACTAGAAAAACTATGTTCTTTGGAAAAATTCGTTCACCAATTGATCATCAATCCAATCGTAAGAGGAACACAAAGACTTTCTGCATAGAATGTTCGTATTTTGGACAATTAAAAATCTTTTTATCAGAGCCACAATCGGTGGGTTAGAATGAGAATTCTGTGCTCTTTTCGAATATGAGTTTAGGATTTTTCTAGCACTTTCAGTTACTGAATATAACAAGGATCTTTAAAAGGCATAAAAACTTTTGTGCGATCTATTTTTCAATTTTCACCAGTAGAGCGTCTGATTAATAGATGAAACTTTTTCTTGAGTACCAGGTTGTAGAGTAGAGCCTTTTCCACAAATCACGCTGTTTTGATTTATTTCCCCGCATTCCAGCAACAAATCGAATTTTTCATTTTTTTCTGTGGGCGACACTTTGGAAAAGTCTCATTTTTGACGAAACAATTCTCGTTATGTATTTTATATAAAAAGCATCTCTGCTTTTTTGCGAGTTTTCACAAAACATGAATTAAAAATATTCTCTAGCTGTGAACATCAGTGAGTCATTCGTTAGTCAGTCATGGTGCACAGTGTGCATCCAGGCTAGAGATGTACAACCCGATCCTTACCCGACCCGTACCCGTACCCGACCCGACCCGAAGGTTGGGTACGGGTACGGGTTCCATTTTTTTCTTATTTACCCGAAAACCGGAAGATTTTAGTGGAAAACCCACACAATTTTAGTGGAAAAATACAAGATTTTAGCTAAACTATATGAGGTTTTAAAAACCAGTTACTTGAGAAGGTAATGATAATTTGTCATCTCCAGCCGAAAAACAAACGTTTCTAGCTGGAAAACGAAAAGAAGAAAATTTGTAGGTATAAGTCGGGTACGGGTCGGGTACGGACACAGAGTGGTCGGGTCGGATCGGGTACGAGTGGAAAAAAATTTTCGGATCGGGTATGGGTACGAAAACGGTACCCGTGCACATCTCTAATCCAGGCTAGCTTTTGGTGAAAAACCGAAAGTCGAAAGTTTCAAAATGAATAACAGGTCATATACTTCGGCAAACGCTCTATCTCTTTGCCATTGGAAGTTTTCTTCTAGGTGCCAACCTTAGTGGGAAAATCGCTTAATAAAATTGGACGGACAACAATAGCACTGTCGAAAAACTGGGCTATGTGTAAAATCAGGGCAGCCCATTAGAAAAGCAAACACATATTCAAAATCTGCGGCAAATTCTCTATCGATTGCCAGAAAAATTTTTGTTCGGAAGTCTTTCCTACCGAAAGCAGCAACCGTTCTTTTTTAAGCAAGCCGTTGTTCCAAAGGTGTCTTCAGTATAGCGAGTGCGCACAATATTGCACAACTTCAAATTCAACGAAAATTTCACACAATATGCTTCAACATTTAGCGCATCTTCCTAGTGACGTGCAAACATGCGGAAACCTTTCTGAGCTGAGTTATAGGTTCTCTAAAAATCTTTGGTTTTTGAGGTATTTTAGAGCTTTACTCGCTTCCAAATTACTTTTTCTGGAAGCCAACCACATATTTGGAATCAGCGTGAAAAACTGCATTGAACGGTGTGTCTTTTAGGAGTTTTAGATTAATGTAGTTTTTCGTGAAAATCGTTGACTGACGAGAAACGCCGATTTTCCCGCTATTTTTGTCCACAATGACGTTAAACTAGGTTAACAATGTTAGGAAAGTTACAGGTAAGTTTTTTTAGGATACGGATTAGGCCTTGGTTATTGGATTTCGTGGTAGAAACTACTGAGTGAGGGTACAGATGGTTTGTAGAGCTCAGAGGAGTCAGTTGACTGCCTATGACACATCTCCACTGGCTTCAATGTATTTTGGAGCAGCCGTTCTACATTCGCCCGAGGTCACACTCGGCGGCGAGTATCATTTTTGATTGTACTTGGACTCCCGTTAGGAATGTGCTTGTAGGAAATTAGGAACGCGTTCGTAAGAAAACAAGAAAAACTTCTTCGATCCAGGATGGCCTCTACGTGGCGAAGAAGATAAACGCTTGATTGAATTCAGCGGCAAACAATCCTGGGACATCAAATTATATGATAAATACACATTAAGAATAAAGGCAAGTTAAACTTCATAATTTGAACCTAATTGAAAGCCGATAGATGATGGAAAAACCTCTAAAAAACTATTCAACTAACTCTATTCATTTCGCCTTTAAAATGATCCATATAAAATGATAACCAAATTCTTGGCACAGCGAGAGAAAAGATTGATGATCGGTTGGTGAACTTTGAAATAAAACAAGAAGCCGTGACAAATGCATTTTTATTCTATGGGTATTATTGATATCGTTGAACATTGATATTGACGTTGATATTTTTCAAATATAATTTTATGGCAATATTCTTTGGTTATCGGGCGTTTCTTGGCAGCTATACACTACAAAAAGATAGTTTGTTTAGCATTTTTTAAAATGCAGAAGACCACTACACAGTGTGCATTTTTCGCATAGTAGACGAGCATGAGCTGTAACTTCAGATTTACTCACTCAGTTTGTCTGAAAATTTGTGAAAACAGGTTTCAGCATATGCTCTTTCCTAAGGTGAGATCAGAAGTTGTCCAGATACTTTCAGTAAGATTTTCTCGAAGACCTGTGAAGTTTCTAGAAAACCTTTTTGTGCCAAAACGTCATTTATAGATTTTTCCATTCGTAGAGTCTATTAACGACGTCAGAACTGTTTTTTATTGCAGAGAAATGTGAGAATTCATAGCGAAAATGTAGAATTCTATAGAATTCTGTAGAATGTCTGAAATGTAGGAATTCTGCCATTGTTGTTCACTAGTCACTCAATAAACATCAGAACGAGTTCGAAATTTTAAGATATGGCTAATTTCCTCCGCTAAACGTGATTATACGATCGAAAAATCAGAAAAAGCATATTTTTGCTATTGGGTTTTCCAGAAACCCTTTTGGAAAACCTTACGGTTTTATTACGTTTCTTTTGAGATCTCCTATAAACAGTATATGGAATAACTTAAATACTCGACCTTCTGAAAGTCTGAACTGGTTCTGATGTTTTTTGAGTGAAAAGTGAATTTTTTAATATTAGATGAAAACAGCATGAAAACAATAATTTGCGTAAGACTGGCTTTTCGGTAGATTTTTAAAACTTTTTCTAAAGACAAGTATTGCCATGAGGCTCAACATGGTCGATTACCCATAGTCCACCCGTCTCCAAGGTTACCAATAGTCACCGGGCGCCAGTCCTAGGACTCGTCGGAAATCCGATACAACGCCGGAAAATCAAGACAAAATTTTTCAGACGGCCTAGTTTTCCAAAGATCTCCTAGAAAACCTGTTTTAGAAAACTCTTCCGAAATCAATCTTGGTTATGAAAGCATGCCTCCAAGTCTCCTCTTTCGAATGGCGAAAACCGGAGCTCTCTAGCTCTTTTCTATCAAAAGTTATTATTGAATTAATAGCACATATCCGTCTGCTCTAGCCAAAATTGCCCACTGTGCCACAGTCATTGTTTCAGTAGAAACTATTTTACATCTAGTCTGAAATTATCTGTCCGCATTTGCCTTCTGCTATTTACTACGATATTTATAGAAAAGTGAATTTCCTCGTGCCGCATATATGTATACCTTGTCTTCAGAAAAGTTTCAGCTCGTTTAAAGCTGCTATCAGCGCAGTTGTGATGACTCCTACAATGCCTCAGAATTCATGAACAGAAGCAATTGTTCTCAACCATGCGATGATGATAGAGGGATTCTTTCTCTTTTATCAGGCAACAGAGAGCACTGTTTTGCTAAGATGGATTTCTCGACGCTCTTTCTGGACTCCTTAATAGAAAACTAATTTTTCTATAGAGAGCCTATTCACGCATAACCAATTCAATAATGCAGCCAGTCGAGTACAAGATTGATTAACCGTACAAATTATGTTGCATATAATCGTCAATGCTGCGATTCCTATTGGATATTGTAGAACGAGTAAATCATTGAAGGTAAAAACGAACAGAAAAATAGCGTTCCTTCGCTGGTTGAATATCCGTATGTCGTTAAACGCTTTCGTTCATTAAAATAGAAGTGATACTGTCTGCTTGTGCAATGGCAAAGTTTCTTAGTTTAGACATATGAATAAATCTGACATAGTGCCATAAGTGTAATGCAAGCTTAAGTACTTACGAGGGAAGATTCTCAAGATTGTCTCTGGGATTCGGTCGAAATATGACTGATCATGGGGAACTTTTCGTCCTTTTTGAGATGTATCTCCGAAACGTGGGTTTCCAAAATTCGAAGACGAACATCAAAATGAAACAACTTTGATACGATAAGATTCTATTTAGAGCACCTTAAGTTACTTGTGTCTGTAAGCTCTTACGCGTAAAGTGTGAGTATTTACTGGGATATGAAAATATTACTCTTTATTTACCTCAAAACTCTTTTCATTATTATAACAAGTTTTCTTTATTTCTTACTTTAATCGTGAATAACTATATTTCGTCGAAATTTCAGAGACACCTCCTTCGTCGAAGGTAATCTTTGAAGGCTAAAAACAAATCTTTCTTCGGTTACACAACATTTTTTCGATTCGTGGTAATGTCTTTCCTTTTAGAGTAGCAGACATTTCTAAAACATTCATTTGGAAGTATAATCAATGACAAATCAGCTACTGCAGTAGCTGACTCATCAGTTCCCTCCATGGAGGGAACTGATGAGTCACAACCTTAATGGTACTGGAAACCAAATTCAAACCCATGCTTGCTAAATAAAAAAGAAGGATGGACAAAATATTCTGATATTGAATCAGAAATTATTGAAAAAGCGTTTAAAGAAAATAATACAACAGGACAGGTTGAATTGGGTAATAGTTGGATTGACTTAAAGCATTTTGTTCAAATCACTAAAAACGAACAATGACAAATACAACGAATTTTAATTAATAGAAATGAAAGTCCATGTTTAAGAGAAGAAAGGTTCTTTCTTCCACCAATATTGAGTAAACCATTCAATGAGCTGTCACACGGAGGTTACTGGTTTATCGATAAGTGGATGAAAAACCGTCCGAATCTTTCTAATACAGAAACACTGGAAGAGGCAGCAAAAGGAATAATTATTGAAGGCGAGCAGCTAGCAACAAAACCTGAATCAGAATGGCTCGCTCAGCAATTGAGAGCAGTAAAGGCTAAGAACAAAGAAGAAATCTATAATGCTTGCGTTAAGCTGTATACAGCAGAGTGTTTTCTTTACAAATTACTCAATAAAACATTAAGGGGAAATGAGAAGAGCAAAGTAAATACACTCGGTCCATTTTGCTACTTTTTATACTATTCCTGGGATGATGGTAACAGACTATCCGAACAGTACGCTTATCGAGGTGCTAACCTTGATCCACAAGATATTGAAAGTTATAAAACAGCAATTGGAGAAGAGAAGTACTGGTTTGGGTTCTCTTCAACAAGCAAAAACAGAACATTAGGCTGAATCGTTCGGAAATACATTATTTATCATTCAACTGTCAAACTGCGAAGGCTTGGACCTGTCATCAAACTCACACTATCCAAACGAGGAAGAAGTCCTACTTCGAGCTGGAATAACGTTTACAGTCGACAGCGTCGCATACAACCACGAAAACAAGAAACACAGTATTCATCTAACGCTTACCAATAAAAACTCTTTGACACAAAAAATATTCAATCAAAACAGCTTCCAATCATTCCTATCCTTGAATCACCAAAAAATCGATAATCGAGACGCAGAAATACTAGCACACGCACTGACCACGCACCACACAATAACCTTTGTAAATCTATAAAACAACAAAATGTCTGACAAAAGGCCGCTATGGCTGCGTGGTTATGTTATTCGGCACGTACTTCAAAGGTACTGTGTTCGAACCTCGGCGCCACCCGGTCATAGAATAACCTTGGATAAGTTACTAACGGCTATTGTCTGGGATCACCCGTCCGATAGCATGCTCACTACGTTGTGACATACACGGGTACTTCGGTGCTAATATGTGGTTAGTGAGTGTGTATGGGGAGCTCGAGCAATTGGGCGAAAAGAACTCTGTGTCAGGCTGGCCTTCTGTCCAGAGCTACAGCTTGCTTGGTGACTAGTAGAAGAACGGGTGACCGTCTATGAAGATCATCAGCTGTAGGGAAGATATCGGGCTTATCGAAACTGCTTCGGCAGCACCCTATACCGCAAGGTAGCCGCAAGGCGGGGTCTTCTTCCTTCCTTCTTCCTTTCCTGACAAAAGGGCCGAGGCAATTTTCCACCTACTGAAACACACTCAGACACTTATCAGTCTTGAAATAGGTGATAACCAAATATCTGACAATGGACCTCAAGCAATCGCTGATGCACTAAAGCACAATCACACTCTTACCACTCATTATATAAGTCCCAATTACCACTCATTATATAAGTCACAACTACAACTTCGTTTCGAGTAAAACTCGTGAAAAGAGCCGAAAAGGACCTGACAGTTTGAGCGTTGTTTTCAGTAAAAGTCATTTTTCTCAGCGAAAAAAAGGAATTTCGTAAAAGCTCTCTTTTAAGTTGAAGAGGAGCTCACGGGGAATCGAACGCAGTGTGAATTGAGGCTCTACGACCTTCCAGAAAATAGAAGATAGGTTTGCAAAAACGGGAAGGACTTTTTGGGCGTTTTTCTCTCGGTGTGAATACCGCAAAGGAATTTTGGGTCTAAAATCTTTCTGAGTCCATATTCTTGTTCAGTTTTTGACGCTGAACAAGAATATGGACTCAGAAAGATATTAGACCCAAAATTCCTTTCGCACTCCGAGAATACTCCGCCTCCAACCAGACTAAAAAATTTCAAATTCAAAAAAAGGCAGCGAAAACGGTTTTTTTTTGGTCCCTCCGAGTAGTTTGGCCATAACTCCGCGAGGAAAGGGTTTCCAAAGTCGGGAAAGTGATATTCGTGATCTTCGTTCGATTCTCTATCGAATGATGTGCAAAAAAGCCGAATCTATTTTGCAATATATAGGGAGATTGTATTTCACTTTTCTGTTTTTCCTGTTGATGATAAGTGTCTTTTATCGAAAGCTTGAATAAACCATAAACTAATGTTTGTTAAAAATCTACCATGATCTTTGTAGCAGTTTTATACTCAATAATATTTAAACGTGCTTAACATTTTGGAACCTTTTGTTCGTTAGGGATTTTGCAGCGCTGCACAGATAAACTGTAATCTGACGGTACCAGCTTATAAAAGTGTTTCGCCAAACTACCCTATTTGGGTTGTTCTTTCGAAAACGTACTACGTTTACATCGACTTTATCCCAACAGTTCGAGAGTAATAGGACTAGTACAATCACATCTAAAAGATTTCAAAACAATGGCATCGTGGCTTTCTAGATCCGTGGAGATGTCATTTCCCAGCCGAACAGGCATTTTTTGGGCATTTTCATTACTTTTCAGCGATTTTTTCTTTATTATTTACTTTTTTCTCTGCACAGCCTAACGGCATACCTAGTCCTTCTAGCTTTATAATGGTTGATCCAGTGTTGGAGCCTGCTTTTTGAAAACCCTATCGTCAGAATCTTGCATTTTAAAGAAGCACTAACAACGCAATGACTTCGGATTCTTGGTCAACATCATGGATTACATATAGTGATATGACTTTATCGAACAGTGATCTATTACTTAAAATCTTTCTCTCAAAACAAGAAAACATCTCTTTAGTCATAGATTTCCAGATGACGACGAAATATAATTTAATCTGCTTCGTATGTTCCCGTTTATCTTGGTTCGACTGATCGTTCTCTTGTTGATATTATAAAATAAATTAAAGATATAATGAATCTAACAAACTGAATCTACCTGGATTTATTTCGACTTAATGAAAAAGCCAGTTTAATGCAAACATTACTTAGTGCTGTTTTCAAAGGTTTACAAGCCTCGTTTTTCGCAGAATTGAAACTTATAAGTTTTTTCTATACAAAATAACTTTTAATATTTAGCAAAGGAACTAGTGCACGGGAAGTAGCTCAAACTACTACTTTTGAAGAGAAACAAAGAGATGAACAAGTTGATAAAAATCTTTTATTGCTCGTAATTAAATGGAATTGTTTTAACGACGTTAAAGATTTTCTTGAAGAAAAACAATACACATATAAATCAAAGAGGAGGAGGTCGTATCTACAACACACCTAATCTTCTAGAAAGAGACTGGCTATAAAAGCACTAATGACACACAAGGGAGAATTGAGTGTTTGTTTGATTCTAAAGATTGATTACCAACCGGTTTCGCTTTTGTTAAAACAAAAGCTCTTCAGGGTATCTCTTTATAATGTGTTTAATATACTGTTATATCAGAAAATAGTACCTCGGCCTGTTTATATATTAGTATATAAATAGCATCATGTCATTCTCAGAAAGTTACTTTTCGAGTTCAGATCATATTGATCAGAACAGAAAAGTAACACCTTCGAGCTCTAAACATCTGAACCGAAGAGTATTAGTACCACCTGATGAGACCGTTGAGCATCGGTCGAAACACGTCGTGGTATGCTCAATCAAAATGCTTCCGTCGTGTCTCGAAACAAACGGAAAGAAGTGGCGTTTTCTTTTCCACTGGAGAGAGTGTATAAAGTCAAATCCTAGTGCGTCTTCGCGAGTATTATGTGTCAGTTTTGATTTTTTTTACTTAACAATTAAACGTTCTCTGAAGCTAAAACACATATCATTTTATAGCTAAGGTGTTTATCTGTAGAATGGCATATCTATCAGCTCTATTGAACATTTCTATGAAAAGCTGTGATTTTTTCAAAATATAGTACTTTTCGCTACTATTAAAATAAAATGCTTATAACTCTTGAAGGATTGAACGATAACACGAATGGTTTTTAGATTCGTAATTAGCATCCTTAAAGTAGCAAGTGGGGCACATTTCATTGAAATCCCAGGGAAACACCTGGGGACCTTCCCTCGTTAGCTTTTCCGGAAGCGAAATATCAAAAAGCTGCTCGCTATCTTGGTGAAATGTTAAAGCAAAGCAAAGTGTTTGTCAACATTCAGCTGACAAGTACTAAACTCAGATATTCTGGTGCTGAGTTCATTGTCTCTGGATCACAAATGAATGAGAGTTTTATTTGTTTGGGTCTATCTTGCAATAAAATCCGTTCTGATGGAGACCGAGCACTAGGCGATGCTTTAAAATTGAATAGAACTTTATCGAGATTGAATCTATCCATAAATAGACTAAGATCAAGTGGTGTGCAAACAACTGGAGAAGCATTATCAGTAAATGGGACTCTAATAGATCTTCAGTTGAATCATAGTGATATACATTGCTGCTGGATTAAAAAACAATGAGACATTGTCGTTACTATCTCTGATATCAAACAAAATATCTAGCGTTGATGCTACGGCTCTAGGTGATAATTTACGTATTAACAAAACATTAACTAATTTTGATATATCATCAAATTCTCGATTGTCATCGTCTGCCAGCCTAGCTTTTACCAATGCAGTGCATTTGACGATGTTAGATTTAAGTCACACTGATCTACATGGATTATGGCACTTTCGTCACACACACCAAAAATTTCGTTGAATGAGGCGAATTTTCGTCACAGTAGTGCTGACCTTCGGTCACATTTAAAGAACGTTAAATGCAGTACTTCCTTAGTAAGTGGTTACAGAAAAAGGTCATAAATTTTGAAAAATAAATCTTTGTTCACTGTAAGTACTTACTAAAGAAGTACTGCAGTGTAATAAATACTACGTGCAGCTCTTACTGAGTAAGTGCTCCCGATCACATAATAATCTCACGGCACTTGATCTATTCTGTGTTTACCGTTAAACCGTTAAAAACAAAAGTATTTTCGTCACACTCGACGGACTTTCGTCATCAAAGTGTGAATTTTCGTCACTGCCACAGAAAGCACTCCAAAATTCACAGGAGCTTATGTCCCCATGCTTTTTTCTGAAAAATGCACTTTCGTCACATATGACGAAAGGAACGTTATGTTTATAGGAATTTAGTTAGTCTGTTGACATTTTTGCAAACTTACTCTTGAAAAGACCGCTTCTTTTCCTCTTTTTTTCAGCTCTCCATAATTTTTTTAACGAAATAAACACCTTTTTTCGTCTCAACTTACATAATTTTTGTAATGCTC
>CAJNOQ010001088.1:0-36288 GCA_905250885.1 Didymodactylos carnosus | reverse complement strand
CGTGAAATTTGACCAAAAATCGGTTTTTCTGACAAGACTGTTTTGTTTAGAAGAACAACCGTTCTCAAATGATATTCGATTCCATTCAGGTTAACGGTATTAGCAGAAAAAAGTGGTTCATTCACAGGAAATGGATAAGTGTCAGTTAGATTTGTAATGTTCTGTGGCTGTACCTGAGAAACTGTATAACCTTTATCAAAAACATTCTCGACAGGAAGTCCGCTAACGTCATGCATGGCCATTGCATACCATTCTTGGTGACGTTTCGCAGCTGTAAAGGCAATATTCGAAAAGTTATGCCAGTTGATATGTTTAAAAAAAGTGTGTTTTCTTTCGAAACAGAGCATAGAATGAAATCGAGTTGGTCCAAAATGGCGTATTTGTGGTGAAAGAAGAAGTAGAAGAAATTTAGGGATTTGTGAATTTGTACCGTAAGCTTTCGCATATAGTTCATTGTGCAGCTCTGTTGCATCTTTGAGTTGCACTACTGTTTGGGCATCCGCTTCAGACGCAAAACATATGCTAACAATATTATGTAAAAGAAGAAATACTTTCCATTCAGCTAGATCAAATACAGCGTCGTTTATCAGTCCAATAATAAATGGAAGATTTTTAATCAGATAAAGCATCTGGATAGCATTGAGTGGAATAGGATTGTTAACTTCAAATTTTTGAATCTCGAAAGTTGAAGACGGAGCATATTTCAGTTCAAACGAAGCCAACGGAAAATTTTTGTCGTATTTGTTAGCTGTTTACGTGTCACAAGTCTTTTTTCATCCAGCGTTTTAAAGAGCATATGTAGCTCTCGACGGCAAATGCCCTCGAGTAGTAAATGCATACAATCAATCAACGTCTGATGAAAAATATCAAAATTTGGTAGAAGACTAAACAATGACTTTTCATTTATACCGTACAGTTTTTGGAATTTTACTTTTGCGGTTTTTGTAGTCGCCGAACGAATTTCTTCACATTGCTGTTCATACATGTCCGTCTCTCGATGTACAAGATCCACCGCTTTGAACGTATTATACATAGTCTGTTTGTTTTAGAGAACCCGCATTTGAAACCGTGTAATGTATGAATAGGTAACAAATCTCCAAGCATTAAAAACAAATCACCCGATAATTTTGTTTGTACTCCATTTATCGAAAATATTACTCCCTTACGCAGCTGAGTTAATTCATACATTAGCGGTTCTAATAATTTTCGATAACCAAATTTTTTTGCAAATTATTTTTCACAAACGGCTAATAACGGTATGGCTTTGTCTGTTGATCTCGAAAAAAGGTGAAGATTAGCTAATGTTATGTAGAATAACGATAAATTTCTCTTCTTCTTCTGAAGGGGATTACTGACCTCGATCCCATCTTCATATAATATAATTTTTAGTGTCGACTGATCTCTAAAGAACCGATGAATCTGTACAAAATTACCATCTGTTAAATCTCTCATTATATTATGCTGAGTAGACTGATAACTTTGCATGGAATTAGCCACTTCTGGCATTGATAACAGTAATTCAATAGTTCTCAGCAGAGGTACATAATATCCATAACATTTCGCCATACGGAATCGAAGACGTCGAGGATTGAATTTTACTTTAATTAGACAAAAGAACACGTATGAGTATCTGAGGTTTTCAACCAGACTGCCTTATCTAGACTTTGGCAATTGTGAGCTAGCTGTGCGAAAGCTTTTTTTTAGGTCTCTCCGCTATCCCTTTGAAAATATAGCGCACTGACTGTCTAGCAGTAGTGAGAGATAAATGCAATTTGTTTTCACCTCCTGGCCCATCAGAACCGGTTTTGGCTCTATCAGTTTCATTGTGTCTCGAACTAAATTCATTCTTCGATGCTTTGTTCCGAATCTTAACGGTAGTCTATCCACCAGAAATGTCTGATCCTAAAAAGATAAGAATTACAAGGAGAACGTTAACATTTGTCTCCTTAAAAAGGTTACTTTTATCTCTGAAAATTTTTTTAATGCAAACAGTATATCCTCAAAATTTTGCTGTATTGTTACTTCCGCGGCATTATGAAGCTTCAGGTTTCTATAAATCTTTATCAAACTCGACTCAAATCGCTGTTCTTTGCTGAGCTGATTTTGTAGTTGACTATCACTTTGTGTTAATGAAGTTGTATTGATGCCATTAAGCCATTCGGCACAATCACTCAGATTTATTTTTGGAAATATTTGCTCTGTTTGAAAGTCGCTTTGAACTGCACATGCTTGAGAATTCAAAATTTCTGTAACTGCCACATTTTCTGAAGCCGACGAGGAAAATGGAACATTGCACTAAAAGCAAAAGAAAAAAGTAATTGAAGATTCGTATCAGATTAGCCTAAAGTTTGCGATAACTAACTTTATGTGCTTTGTAGTTTCGGAACCACTTGAACTTTATATTACATTTTGTGCAGCTGATACTTTCGTTGTGTTTCTCATTGATATGTTTCACTAGCTGGTTTGGCGTTCTACATGAAAATATCTGGCATATTTCATAAACAGGCATATGGGCTAAGTTTATTTTTCTTTTAATTTAATTTTTGCCATTTTTGCAAGAGAATTAATTTACTAAGTTTGTATAATGATCAAAAATTAATTGGAGTTTGAAAAGCCAATGGTTACTTATTTTTTAACGTCACAGTAATGCAGGAAGCTGGTTATTGTACAGTATTTTTCCACGGTTTTGCACTTACCGTTTTCTCTAGAGAGCATATTTTTTTGATGGTGTCGATGTTGACAGTTCTTTTGACCGCCGTTTTCTAATTCACAGCTTTAATTTCATATTTCTGCTTTTACAGTTTAAAATTTCACACTTTTACTTTTATGGTTTTGATCCTGACGCTTTTTCTTCTACGACTTTACTCTTATACATCAAATGTTAGCGGTTTTTATTTCACGGTTTTGACCCTCACGGTCATACTGCGATGGTTTTGCTTTGATATCTTCCGATTTCATGATTTTCATCCTATGGAATTTCAGTTAACGTAATTTCTACTACTGTTTTGTTCAAATAACAAATATTTCTCAGGAGGCAATAAAACAAGAATACAAGCCATTTATTCCACAAGCTTTAGACAATCAATGGTCTTATTTGCAAGAGTATGGTAAACTGAATTTCGATTTAACAGGTAGATCATGTCCTGGCTTAAAATACGTCTATTATTGAGATCAAAGATTATTTACTTTTTTGAAGTGTTAATCGTCGTTTGTATTTACTTTGTGCACGTTTCGTATTATCAGCAATATAATCAGATGATATTTTACCAGAATGATGATTGTTGGAAGTAGTCAGAACTGCATTTGGACCTCCCTTCAACGATACCGGTGATGTTGAAAAGAATGAAGATAGACGGCACACGTTACACAAAATATATGCTATCTGATCCTTTTTCTGCTTTATATTGACTTGCATACATAAGATGTTTAAATATAACAACATATAGAAGAAGCAGCATAAAGTTTAAAAATGAGTCATTATGTCAAGAATAGAAACGATAAGCGGGGAACAACTGTAAAGACAGGCTTAACGTCGACAGTGTCATCTTCGGATGCAACTGTATTTTCTAAATTTAATCTAAGTTAGTTGCTTTTCGCGTAATATATTTTTCTAGAGAACGAAAGAGAAAAAAGTGTAGTTTATTACTTTCGTACTGTAGATACATCGTGCAGAAAGAAAAAAAATGAAAAGAAACGATGTCGCGTGCGGGTGAAGCCTAATAAATTACTAAAAAGCTTCACACGTATAAAATTCCCACATACATTCCCTATTACTCTATTGGAATTTTTCTGCATATTGGAGAGTTTTGAGGTCGTAGTTGAAAATACTAATATTCTAGAATGATCATTCCACATGTTATTACCTAAATTTACTAACTGAAACTTTTAAACCTTACTTAATACGATCAATGGCTGACCTTTTTTTAAATAGACCAGATTTTTAAATAGGCTGTTTAACATGTTTAGTAACATAGCTCGATCGGGATACACCGATATTTCGGACGGGAAATATATCTCGACTGGAGTGCTGACTGAGATATGCACCTTGTTCAAGATATACTCTATAGACCGACCGGGAAAATTATCCCGTTCGGAATATAACACATGAGACCGGACTGCTATTGTTAATTTATAAATAACGAAAAGTACATAGAAAGTAAACGTGGTTCGATAATGTGTTATAAGGTGTCATATTTGCTTAACTTATCATCGTTGAGAATAACATCAAAATAGTTTTAAACTATAAGAAAGCAGCAAATAACGTTGAACAGAAGTAACTATAGGTATTAATAGAAACAGTCAATGTTCGAGAAAAAACTTTTTCGATGTTCCAAAGGTGGTACAGGGCCGAAAAATTTTCGAAAGAATTGAAAGTTGATTTTTTGGAAAAAAAGATGTGCCATTTTGTTGAGAATTCGATGCTGATTCTAACCATATAGTTTTTCTTCAAAAACTTGGGTTACGAAAAAATGGCCTTATCGTACCTTGTCCTTTATTTTGGGATACTGTACGAACGTTCATGAAAAACGTTATCGGTACGGTAACCACCATCAAGGATCAGTTCCAAACTTTGAAACGTGACCATCGGTTTTATGAAATTTTTGATCATTTTTATCGTTCATCCAAAAAAGCATTAAAAGCCTCTTTCATCGTTTATGATACAATAAACTGCAGATACACACAACTTTATCGTCGAAGCATTAGTTCCTTGCTGATGAACTCTTTCGATGTAAGGTGTTTATTATTGGTACCACTGATTTTGTCTGAAGCAACGCTAAGGATACTGGTACCCTCACCCTCAAGCGAGTGTTCGTTTTTGAACATTTTTTTGATGGTTACGAGGATAGCAAAAATTTTTGGATACAAAAAGTGACTGGAAGTATTTGTCACCGCACTGTTTTTCTGAGCGTAGGCGTTCTACCCACTATAGCATCAATTACTATTTGTTTTTTTGTTTCTTGTTTCATTACCTTATAAAAACGCAATTTTTCACCTTTACGAACGTGGTTTCGTACAGTCTGTAATATACTGTTCGAAATAGTATTGCTCACTTTACACTGCCTAGTGTAAAATTAAATAGGGTGAATATATTTACACTCTCAAATATGTTAAAAAATAAAGCATTAAAAGAAATCTCTGGTACTTTTCTCACAGTATTCTGCTCCTCACTTACTCAATCTTCAAATAATGATGACTTAAATAGTAGTGACTATACTGCGAGTGCAGTCATCTCTCTGGTTTTTTCTTGTTGCACAATGCTGTAAATGTGTCATTCCTCCAAATGACTCATCAACGCGATACATTTATTGCTTTGCTTGTAAAGGCACTTTTCGTTTTCACTATTTCGAACAAGAAAAGAGACAGAGAGAGTGCTCGAGTAGCATAATGTTCTCGAAAGTCGGAAACTGTTCTAGACTGCTACTTCATTAGGATCAGATAGTTGTATTCTTCTTCTTTCTCTAGATAAAAAAATCAACAAACAAATGTCAACATCCTCTACTGTACGGAATCAAACTCAGAACTGGAATTGTTCTCAGTGTTCCTATTTGAATTTACCATCTTTCTATCCGAAATGTGAAATCTGTTTGATCGATAATAATAACAGTTTTTGGGTTTGCAAATCATGTACATGCATAAATAAAATTGAGTTACTAAGTTGTGAAATGTGTGAACAACAAAGAGAATTGACGCCAATAGCATTATGCCCGATATGTACAAAGAAACCAGTGAGTAGTGGACAAGCCGTTTTGAGAAGGAGAAATGAAATTTTATCTATCTCTGTCTTGTTCATTCTCTAGGTGAAAAGCGGTCAACTAGCATGTTCTGACTGTGAGAAAGAACAGAAAAACATGTTAGTTAATTTTACAACAACCTCGAACAGTAATCAAAATCCAAAAGTATTTGATCGTTCGTTATCCTCGAAGTACACCTCACTCGCAGTGAGAGAACGTGAGAAGAACGATGAAACTGACGCTGAGACAAGATACAAACAGATTGTGCAACGGTGTCGACAGGTATAGTCTGTCGTTTCTTAGGTTTAGAATAGCCTGTATTTTTTTGCTTTGTTTATTTATTGTCGACAGGGCAAATTCCCTTTTGTTGACGATTCATTCGCACCCATTCCACGTTCAATTGGAAGTGAACACTTAGACCAACGAGTTTCACAGTGGTTAAGAATACGTCAAATTCGGGCGATTTCAAATGAAGACTCACATTTACAGTGGTCTGTTATGAACAATCCTAAACCGTCTGACATCCACCAGGGACAGTTAGGCAATTGCTGGTACTGAATCTTTGTTTGTTTATTTATTTCTCTCGAGGGAAAAAGAGGAGAGTTGTTTGATCACATACTTCTTTTTGTCGTTCACAGGTTAATGGCAGCCTTACCACTGATCACTGAACGTCCACAGATGTTAAATCATATTTTGTTGACAAAAGAAATCAATGACGAAGGAATTTACTTAGTTCGGATCTGTAAAGACGGTCTTTGGCAAACAGTTCTGTTGGACGATTGTTTTCCTTGTACAAAGTATGGAACACTGGCATTTACACAGGTTTGAAAACGAAGACAAAACTCAAAAATAAAATGAAAGAATATTGTTTTTGGTTCTATTCTTATAGGCTAAACGAAGACAGTTGTATGTTCCTTTGATTGAAAAGGTATGAGTTATAATTTCTGCTTGTATCTTTTTCTTTTGCAATCACTCGCATCATCTTTCGTACTTCTAGGCGTGTGCAAAATTGTTCGGTTCCTATTCAGAATTAACCGGAGGCTCCACAGCTGAAGGGATGCAGTTGTTAACTGGTGCACCATGCAATCATATCCATTTAAACCGAACTGATGACAAACACAGTGGCGATGATGATCACGCGGAGGTTGATTTAATTTGGGTGAAACTGTTTAGTTCCTGTCAAGCTGGGTATGTAAGAGTTAGATGAACTCTCCTTCGGGTACTATTTTCTCGGAACTTCAAAAGCACTTAAAGAGACGAACCTTTTACCTTTTAAACATAAATTCTTGGAAAAATGTTTTCATACTGTAGGCCACGTAAAGCAAATAAGCTTTTCACTTATCTTCGCCAAACGTTCTTTTGCTAACTTTCGGCCTTAGTCCAAAAGAGAAAGAATAAATGATAAACGGAAAAAAGGACTATATGAAAGCGCACCACCAAATAGGTCGATCTGCACGTTGAACTAAGAAGTACACGATTCTAGTTTTAACTTTTCGTTCGTTTAACTAGTCGCTACGGAGTTTTGAATTTCAGTCAGAAATTGCATAACACAGGTTAGAAAAATTAACCTGTATTTCAAGACGTATGCTTTTTCGATCGGCTTCCCTGCAAAGGATGGGGTGCGTGAAAATAATCTCTGTTGTTTTTGTCAATAAATACAAACTTTCAAGGTCTTAGTTCACATGCTTTTCCTAATTACTCCTTTTCTTACCTTCCTTCTTTCTTTTATCTGGTTCTTCAGCCTACTCATTAGTGCCTCCACCGGTCGTTCAGACATTTCTCGGGACGAATACAAATCAGCTAAAATACACAATAATCATGCATTCTCCGTTCTTCGGACCCATCAACTGTCGGCAGACGAACGTTTCCTTCTCATTCGTGATCCTCATGCTCACACAACCTACACCGACAGTCACATCACAAATGACACACTCATGCTCTTGCGACACATTCAAAATGCCCACTCCGGATCGTTCTGGGTGTCGTGGCAAATGTTTCTCAAATACTTCTCAACGATCACTATCTCTCAATACTGTCCCGACAACTTTGATGTACGTCAAGTGGGCCGATTCACCACTGCAGCTAATCAACCTGTTCAGGTTTACTATTTCTATTTAAATCAAACGACAGCACTTAATATCAGTCTCATTCATCATCGATCAACAGATACGAGACGTACACGCGCTGTTGGTCACACACAGTTATTTCTTCTGTGCGATATTTATCAGCAGACGGGAGAAATTGGAAGACAGATTGCCGTCATCCGAAGTCGACGTGGAGAATTCGTCCATTGGGATGATTCGTTGAGACTATTTTTAAGAGTGCGCTTTCTGAAGAAAACACTTCAGCTTAAAGGAGCTGAGCTTTCCGTTGGCTTGTCCGAAACCTTTGATCTTGTTTTGTTTACCTATTACCGACCGGCATTAACTTGGTAGCTCAAGAAACTTTTAGTTGTTTAGCATTATGGAAAATTTTCGAACTGGTGTAATTGTGGTCAAAGTCCAATTTTGAAAGTTCTTTGCTTGTACTCGACAGATGTCGTTACTTTTTAGCGGAAATCAGTAAAGACTGACAGAGTAAAGTAAGTGGAACCTTATTGATCTAAAGGGTACCCCAGGAACCTTTTTTCGTATTTATTGCATTATAATGCGTTAGGCATATCGTAATGCCTTGTAATGTGTTAGCTTTTCTATTGTGTTATAACGCGATAAATTTAGAAAAAAATGTCTTTAATGCTTTGTGACGCATTAGCGAAACGCGTTACGTGGGAAAAACTGCCCAAAAATTAAAATTATGGTGTTATAATGTATTTTTATCAGCGACTTTCTCATATTTTATAATGTTACAACGCTATAAATTAGACTAGCGCGTTAGTAATTTTGTGTACCATTATAAGGAGTTACCAAATTCCTATCGCATTAAAACGCATTAATTTGCAACGCATCTTTTACGGGTTAATGTATTATATCGCTATAATATCTAACACATTACAACGTTACAAATTTATTGCATTACAATGCATTAACTGTTCAGGCGCTGTAACGCTATGCGTGACAGTGGTAATAAGTGTGCTGTGAGAGTTTATGTCCTAAGTCTCAAGTCGGTAACGTATATGTCTGATATAGTTGAAGTAATTTTTTCGGACCAACTTTTCGAGAGGAATCGATTGGCAGTCGCAGCATTTTACGGAAATGTGTCCTTCACGAGAAAACCATGTATTTTCGTCTTGGATATTGTCTAACTCGTTGTAACGCATTAATACCTATCGTGTTACACCGGGTTCCATTTTCTTATCTCATTGCAATGAGATAGAAAAGAATAATCCGTTGTAATCTATTAGATATTAACTCGTTACAATATGATATGCAGTATCCAATGAGTTATAACGCTATAAAAGATTTTTCCAAATTTCTGGCACATTATATTGAAGTAGAAAGCTCAAACGCGTTATAATACATTAGAATCTAACGTAATATAAGGCGGTAGACAATTCTAATTGCGTCGTAGCGAGATAAAAAATTGAAACACATTATAATGCTATAAATTTATAGAGTTGTAATGCAATGAAACTTTTTATCCAGTTACAACATGTAATGAGTTAAATCTACAGCGTTACAACACCATAATTTAAGAAAAAACATGTTTTATGGCGTTCTAATGCCATAACTTTAAACAAAGCATGTTTTATAGCGCTATAACGCTACAAATAAGGAAAAAAAGATCCTGTGAGGGGTGTCAGAATATCAGTACTCAGTGTATTCTCAAAAAGAGACTATTTTTTTCAAACTTGCTGGGATTGCGGGACTTGGTGTATTCTCATTGACAATACACGACACTACACAAATGTTGCATAGTGACTCACTCTCATACTGCACTTCCATTATCGCAAAATCAACTTTTTATACGCTGAACACAATCGGTCCAATTTTTTTTTCTGAATAGCTTATTAAATGAATGTATGAATAACAAAGTATCTCTTTATTCAAATCACTTCTCGGATTTGGGCGCTGGCTATGGCGTCAGCGAACAAAAAGTCGATTTTTCGATAATGGTTGAGTGGCGTTATTCATGATCTGGATAAAAAACCTACTGTTTTGTATGTGATGCAATTAAAAGTCAGATGTTTAAATCTCTTAATTATCAGAGTCTCGTTTGATTTCTCGTTTCCGTTCATTATTATGATAAGCTAATACATCAACACACATTAATACTGTACAATTAATCCAGTAGGATTAATTACATCATTAGTAATTATATCAATGCGTATATGTTCAAATACTAAATATTGTACTAAATATTATAATTTTTAAAATATATATTATTAAACAATGGCTATCCAAGTAGAATAATTGATAAAAACTGAAATATGTTGTATGTAGAGAAAACGGAAAACAATAAAACAGCAATCAGACACTCATAAAAAACCTACTACATTGATAAGTACATGAAAATAAAATATTACATTTAACATTCAGATATTTGGGTTATAAATCTTTGACATTCTGTCGAAAATTAATACGTATATTAAAACAATTAAAAATTAAAAATAGATGTATGAGTGAATATGCAGCAAAGATTTATCACACAACGACAATCCTTGTACAGACAGTAGACAGAACCGAACAAATTTCCGAACAAATTCACTCATACATTGATGAATTATTTAGCCCAAATAAAAACTATCTATTAGAGTTTATCTACTATCGCAGCACTATGGGCGTAAAACAAATAAATCCTCGTATAAATAGAGGTCGGCTGTATACTACTCGTTAAGAGTGATACTGACCGTTAAAGTATTGCACAACTTTAATTGTTGTACATGATATATGACAGAACGTCAAAGTTTACTTTTGCAGTATTTTACTGCNCTGTCTGTACAAGGATTGTCGTTGTGTGATAAATCTTTGCTGCATATTCACTCATACATTGATGAATTATCTAGCCCAAATAAAAACTATCTATTAGTTTAAAAATAGAATTATATTTAGAAAACATCGCACAATCGATCAATAGTTTACTAAGCAGATGAAAGAATATGCTTAAAAAAAGACTGATGTTTTATATGGTATTGAGTGTGATACGTGGGAATTCTATATTTGGTCCAAGCGGAAAAACGATAGATGGAAGGATTGAGAAACAACGGGAAATATTCATAAAATAGATGTAGCATCAAAACTTGTGCAACACGTTAAATGTGGATTATAGCTTATTGACCATGGAGGTTCGTTCCTCATCGAAGGATCTGGCTTTCTGGAAGACTAGTTTTTCAGAAACTCTAAAAAATAACCAAAACCCTTCGTATAATTAAAACATTACATGAATTTTAATGAACCTAATGTAGTAGCTTATGATAATAATGAATATAAACGTGATATTAAAGAGACTCTGATAACTAAGAGATTTAAACATCTGACTTTTAATGACATTTCATACATAACAGTAGCTTTTTTATCCAGATCACGAATGATGCCACGAAACAGAATATTATTTGTGAACGAACCGAGTAGTAGTAAGAAAAATCTTTCATTTCTTTGTACATTTATCTAAATGTCTTTTTGTTTAAATTAATGTAAACAATCTTTGCCCGAGGATGCTCACAATATAGAACGAAAGTTTGCGAATATAAAAAATGAACTATTTATTAGCAATTATCTTTATCCTTTAGATATTTTACAATAGAAGTTTTAAGGAGATGCTTACACATGGAGAAATAAACTTTGGTACTAAATTTATCACTGCGCGCTACAACTTGGTTTTGTGACATTATAATCTGTTCGCTTTCTTTTTTTGTGCGTTTAGAAACGTGATTTAAAAATCTATGTCACAAAGCGTTTGGAATGCGTCATATTAATGGCTGAAAATTCTTCATCGTCTCAGTATTTAAACATTAACATTGATATGACGGTAGGTGTGGTTCTCCGCTACTTCAAAGATTTAACAGTAGCAGAACACTTCTTCCCACGTCAAAAATTCACGATCGTATACTACTATAGTATTTCGTCGTAATGGCTGGCATAGTACGTTGGCCCGGTTGACGTCAAAATATGACGAAATACTATAGTATACGCCAAATTACGTCGTCGTAGTTTGACGTATCATGGACCGGGGTTGACGTTTGTTTATCTTTCTGTTTATTTTTGTTAAAAGAAAGCCCAACGAGTGCACAATTCACGTAATTCCTTAATCTCAATCGATTCAGTTCCTCCACAACATCGGCAAATTCTGTTTTTAACCGAGTGGAAGAATAATACTGGTGAATCGGCCAGTATGAATTATACTTATAGGCCTCAACATAGTCCAAGTACAATAGAAACTAAACCTAAACTATTACCGCCTATTGATTTTCATCAACCACGTTCAATGAACTCGCCCTTCTTCTCATTGATGAACTCAATCGTCTGACAGTTCGATATCTGCTTTTCAATGAAAAAGAAAGAATATCCTTTGGGCAGAAACTTTCAGACTGTAATATCTATATGTTGACACTCTGTTTTGTGTATTTGACCTTTCCTTTCGAGTGACTTCCTTTTCTTCTACGAAAATTTATTTATTAATGCTCATGTTCAAGATCCTTTCCTTTTTTGTTAGTTGCTAACAATGTGCAAGTTCACCTTTCACAGAGCGGAAGAGAAGACCTATTTTTTCCTCTTTGTACTTTCCGTGTTTTCTTTTCATGCTTAAATTTAACCGAGAAAGTAAATTCGTTCTGTTACCTGTTCATATTTCCCCAAAAGAGTCGACAAAATAAATGTCCGAAATGGAAGAACGAAGTCTAAGATTTCGCTTTTTTATTGAACTGACTTATTCTGTATTCGTTCTGTGCGAATTTTCTTTTCTTTTCTTTCCTATCCTTCCAGTCTTGATGCGATAGTAGTTGGTCATTCCGCAAGGAACCTATCGTGTTTTACAAAAGTGTTGACGCCAGTGGCGAGGCGTACATTTTCTGTATGTATAACATTAAAATTAATAGATCGTTGTCGACAAAATATATTAATGAAAACAAATATAATAACATTAGAAACATACGATAGTTATACTGGATATGCTCTTCAGCACTATACAAATAACAGCAAACACTTTGAAAATGATAAAATATTAAACTTATTATTAGCGCATAAATCAGATTCTGGTCGTTACGTAAAAAATATTATTGAACTAGTAGATTTTATAGATAAATATATAATTGTACGATACTATTGTTTAATTTTACTTGTATGTGGAAACACTGGATTTCTTATTAATCTTATATTTCTCCGAAAATCTCAACTTTTAAATTCATGCACATTGTATTCACTAGCGGCATCGTATATACAGCTGTTTTATCTTTGAATACACAACTTGCTTCGATTTTAATATATTATCATTTTTATACGAATATTTTCAACTACAGCCCGTTTATTTGCAAATTATGCGCTTTAACTCCAGGCACTTTATTAGTATTACCCGATTTATTTCTTTTATTCGCTTGTGCAGATCGTGATGTAATGAGCTCATTGAATATTAAAATACAAGAAGTTCATAATAAAAAAATGATTGTTCGTTTAATATCAGTAATAGATATGCGTGCATTTCGTTCTTTGAATATTACAATGCAAAAGTTTTATCGTAGAGAAATAGCTTATTGTTTGATATTAATAACAGGAATATCAACTGTTTTATTCTATCTGCCTGTATTCGTCGCTTATGATTTACAAAAAGTTCATGATATTACAACATGTGGAACGAAGAATCCATCGTACAAGTTACTTTTATTTACTACTGATATATATATATATAGGTTTTTTACTCAATGTATTGATGGTGATCTTTGCTATAAAGATGTTGAATAATTTACTATGCGAATAAAGGAAGAAGAATAATTTCATAATTAAGCAAAACAATATTTATTTGATAAAAAAAACTCTATTAATTCAAATAGTAATATATATCAGTATGAATATATGATACTCAGTATTTTCTGTGTATAAAAGGTCTATGCACTATTCTTTATATTATTTTAACTATAGAGTTTCATTGAAGTTCTAGTCTTACTTCTATTTCGCATAAAGATCGTTTAAAGACCAAAAACATGGTGACACCCGATCTCGGTAACCAGAAGGTATTAATCCAAACTAAGCTCTACAAAACCTGAAATATAACTTTCTGGTTCTGCATACTTTTAAAATCCGACAGAGTCTTTTACTGAAATTCGCTTTACGATTCACGATTAAATGCATAAATAGGAATTCTTATTTGTATATATTGAGTATTGTAGTTTATAATAATTTCTCAACTATTTCCAAATATTAAAGAAGACAACATCATGGTAAGTCAGTACTATGTTTGATTGTTAGTATCGGGTATATATGTCTTTTGATCAACACTACTCAGTTAAACAACCGATATCTGTAATTGTTTTGAAAGAATACGATCTAATATTTCTTTTATATGAGATTATTTCTATATTCCACTTTACATAACATTTCATTTTATAAAACTTTTTATATAGATGTATATAGGAACTTTATTTTATTTTCTAATTCATTTGATTACTTCTTCAAAGACAACTAACCGCTATGTTTCAAAAGATTATTCTATTATCAACCTATTAAAAATATATAATATACTTCTCTTTTACGTTTATTCTACTCTGCCAAAGCAAATATCACCTATGGGAAAAATCCAGATACATTTCGTCTATAATCGGGCGATACACGACTAGTTGCCATCTAGATTATTAGTTGGAAAATGGACTTTTAACTAGATGCGTCTGCAGGTGCATCTAGTAATAGTTAAATAGATCGATTATCGGGCGGTAAATCGATAGTTGCAACTAGAAAAAATCTAGTAATCGCCCAATTACTAGATTCCATGGTCGTTACACAGTAGTTGCAATCGAGTAAAAATCTAGTAATCCAGATGAATCGGGCGATACTAGATTTTTTTTTGATGCTTGGATATTTAGACTATTCCATAAGAGAAATTTTCTTGTTTTTCTGTTTAAAGAATAAAATGAGAAAAGAATAACAATTTTATATTTTCATCATATTTTCATCGTTCGTCTTTTATATATTCAAGAAGGTGAGTGTTCACTGTAAATTTATTTCGTATTGTGCCAACTTCATGGACTAAAAATTACATTAATTAGAAAAGTCCCATTCCCATTTCTTCTAACAGTTTAAAGTATACGAGTTGCACTCGATACTGATCTACTTTTTAGAAACGGATCCCTTTTAGTTTTTGAGATACATGGCCGTGAATAGCCCTGATTATCGTCAGAGAGGCAGAGCGAACGGCAGGAATTTTGAAATGCTCCTAATTGCGAAATCTGTTTTCTTGTGATCGAAGTCAACGATGTATATGTGCATGTTATACGAATGAGTAGAAGATTCTGTTGACTTTTGATCGAGTCCTTTGCAGGGTTTCAATGGGTTCAAGTCTTGGAGTTTTTACATTTTTCAGTAGCGAAAAAAGTTTTTACATTTCTCATGTGAGCCTAACAGTGAAAAAAATTGTTTAAGTTCGTCGAAAAATGAGTGAGTTATGAGCGATTAATTGCACAAAAGAATTTCCATGTTGTTCTATGCGAAGCAAATGTCAATAGAGATATAGAGTGCGCTGGAGTAATTATAGTCGGGTCCTCAAAATTTCGTCGTATTTCTGCAATAGCTCGCTCAATTTTTATCCGGGAAACGATTTGCCAAAGAATGATGAATGCTGATATCCCTTGTCATGTCGGAGCATTCGATATAATTGATTCAGAGGTGTGTTGTCTGACATAATTTAAACATATATTCGGTGCCTACAACTATTCTCAATTGGGATTTTTTTCTTTCTTGTTTTTTATCCGAAAAACTGCATTACAATAGGCATTTCACCGTGGCATTCCTATTATTTAGGATCCCAAGTTATCGCCAGTAAATTGTTGCAAAAGCATCCAGAGTCTCTTAGAAAGCGTGTATGACATGTAGTATTGCTAAAAATTGTTCTCGCTTTCTTTGATACAGCGACATTTCCACAAATTTTTCATAGTACACATTTGGGCATTTCACGCAGTGTGTGGTGAGAGGTGGGGGTATGGATAGTGCCAGAGGACAGTCGACATTTTCCCCAACCCACATTACCGCGACAACAGATCCGCCACGACTCTTCCAAAAATTTTTGAAACTGGATTTGAAAGAAACAAAACTTGAAAAAACTAACGCAACAACTGGTGTTACTGGTGAATCTACTCGTTAAAACTTGATTACAGCTTTATCTTCAATTAGTTAGATATCAAATAAGCACGTACTGCCTAAAACGCCCAGATGTGTAGTACGAAAACTCGGGTAATGTTCCTCGAGGATTTTCCAGTTTATAGAAAATCGTCGTTGAATTTCCCTAAAATTTCCAAGAATGCTTTGTCTCTGATTAGTCCATTCCACCGACATCTATCGTGGAAATTATTTATATAGAAATTCAACCCTGATTTTCTATAAAGTAGAAAATCAAAATCGAATTTTCAGATTCTTGGAGATTATTTATAGAAAATCCTCAGCGATTCTTCACCTTTACAGAAAATCGAATTTAGGGAAAATCAAGTTGATTTTCTATAAAGTAGAAAATCAACATTTCCTAGAAAGCTGGAAATTCGTCGAGGAATTTCTATAAACTAGAAAATCCCTAGTGATTTTTCGGTCGATTTTCTATAAACTGGAAATTAATTCAAGGTTACAGTGTACATGTTTGTTGGCTATGTTTCTCATGATGGCTAAAAAGTACGAAAGTTTTTACTTGTGATGGCTGAATTTTCTTTACGATGGTGTTTATTTATAATGCAAAAGAGATAGACACATGACCAAGAAAAGTTAAAAAGCGGCTGCGGTTGTCCCATTCTTGGTTTGATATTGCTAAGCATTTGAAAAGACCTTAAAACAGTTGTTGAATCGACAGTATGTGCTTGTTTATTTCCTCACGTTCGCAATAACTTTGTCGACTGTAGGATTAATATTTAACCTATTTCACTGTCACATGATCTAATTCTTAAAGTTAATCGATTCTATTTTAATTTGACCAAGGTGAGGAAATGAAAAACCAACTTTTAATATGATTATTTATTTCACGTATTCGACACAAACTCATTCCTCTACTTTTACCTCACGACACACATCAGATTAAACGGAACTATTTCGAATTTCATCATTAGCGTTCTTTCACACTCTTCGTCCTTTATCGCTGGGTCAAATTTCATAGGTAGAAGATTAGTTTGATAGAACGATTCTAAACTGTCAGATCGTTACACTACTGTATTATGATACTGTATTACACAGGCGCATATAACATGGCAACAGTTCCAGTTCAGTTTTTTGAGCAAGGAATACCGCCAGCTGTTCTCAAAAGAACAGAGGCTGATTCTCACATCATACAGAACTGTAACTGCCATTTATTACTTCTTAAATATATTATACTTTGAGGGAAGATGTATCTTCATACAGACTATTCATTCTAAAACTTTTATCTAAAATATTGAATCGTCCCGGAGAAATCTCGGTTTTTCATGCAACATTTGTGACCCACTTTCCTCCTTGGACGAACGTGATCCAGGCTCCAGACGTTCAGGGTAGATAGAAGAAACCGAGCTCTGTCAAAAACCGATTTTAAACTTCTAGGAAAAAATCCTTTTGCTATCCTTGCTTTAAAGCTTTTGCCTCAAAAGGCTTTTCGAGACCTATTTTCTTCACCCGATTGGTGACATCAAGTATCTCGATCTGTCGGGCTCTATCAGACAATGGTTCTTAAAACATAAAATTTTGACATAAGTTGTCGACTATAGTCTATGATCATCGCCTGCGAAAACCAAATTTGATGAAATTAGAGTTTCCAAACTAGTTTCTACTGATGTTAAAAAATTTATGACTGCTTCAAAAATATCCCAACGAGTTTAGAGTACCAAATGCAAAGTTGCAGTTTTTATTATGAGAATTAGACGACTTTTTTATTTTAGTTATGGACGCCTGATATCTCGTAGTTATTGATAATAAAAGACGCCAGTTTGTTTTCAAGGTCAGACAATTGCAATACTTATTCAACATATTATATTTCATTCCTCTTAATAACTTTAGTGTCAACAAAGATACGGTGAAATGCAAAGCTCCAAATAAATAAAAGATTTTTGATGCTTTGACGTGAATGTCATGCTTCTGAAATACGATGCCACTTGAATCATTCTCTAAAATGTATATAAAACTGATGTTGCTGCTTTGCTTTGACTGAGTTTCTTTTCTCACCATGTCGTTCTGTTCTGATTGTTATCTATTCTTACTTTTCATTCTGCCTACGGTTGCTCTCATCACCAGTAATACCAGTTCTGAGAGCAATCACATTCTTCCGCAAGCTGACTCACTGGCAGTAGTTCCAGCAACGACTGATGATAAGGAGAATGCTCCAACCTTGGCCAAAGCTGTCATCAATACGAATATTTTGACGGTGTTCACCTATGATGAAAGTCGAGTCTACGTGTACGAATCGAAATCGAATGAAAATGCTCTACCGAACAAATGGCTCTTCTTCTATCTGCCAGTTATGTCTCCTGTTGAACTGCCGAATCATCAACGATGGGTTTCAGCTGTTGGAAATGAAGTTCGTCTCCGACTAATGCTGGGAAATGAGAAAGTAGAGGAGCTAGCTCGGGAGGCTATTCGTCGAAAATACAATTCCACCGACGACTGCGCCTCATCACAGTTTTGGGATGTCGTACCATTGATCATTGAAACCTTAATGGCCTACATTGTCCAAGATAGTTCGTCACCGGTTGCAGGTGTTGATCCCTATCGTGCTATACATCCAAATTCTTTGTATCTAACATTCCGGTTTCGCTGCACAACGGAAAAGAAAGCTCGCAATGTGGCTGAGAAATTGTTCAACGGCGATTATGAAATTGAAATTGCGTTCTATTTTGGCGGTATACGTGAAGCACAAGTCAATTTCGTGTCGATTACAGGTGACCAGTTGAAAAGTGTATTGAGTAAGACGACAGCAGACGGCGGTAATACAAATGCAACGTACATACATCGTAATCAAGCATCCAAATACGTTGGGAGATATGTTGCTAATGTAAAGAAAATGATGTACATTGAAAATCCAAATGCAAATTTGTCGCAGATGACCGATGGTTTAGATGATCAGTTTACAGCATTGTTACAACAGGGTAAGATGACAGCATGATGCCCTAATCGAGAGAGAGTACCCAATACAGGACGTTCGAATTCAGTACGAGCAAAGTTCTCTGCGGACAGTGGCTTTAATTCGAGCTTCGCTTCTAAAGTACTTAGCGTTAAGATTTTTCACTACTCGCACTATGTACATTCTTTAGCAATGGAAAATTCAAAAGAAACACTTCTTGAAGCAGATACATTCGGTCAGATGTGGTCACCGTACGATCTGAATCCCGATCGTATTACAGAAGAACTGAGTAAAATGTTTACGTACAATGATACTGAAACGAAACGACGTAATTCTACGAGTCTGTACTATGATTTTAATAAAGTAAATATGAATGAACATGCCAACAGTCACGCAGCCAAGGCTGGTGCCTCTGTTAGTGCGGAAGCTCATCTCAGTGTACCATTTGGTAGCGGTGGAGCAAAAGTCAGTGCTAGTGCCTACGGTGAAACAGCTGATAGTTCATCCGGTTCGCTCTACAATCAACTGAATGAAACAACAAATAATCAGTTTTCATCAGATGATATTAAACGTATGTTTACACAACAGGGTACAGAACTGCAATTCAAAGGTGAAAAAATAAGCCCGAAATCCTTTCAAGTTTACAAGCTGAGTGATCTAACTGATCAAGTACAAGTTGGTATCATATCAAAACAACTGATTGCGGAAAAGAAAGATGGTGCAATTGTAAGAACGATAAGTGCATTGAATTTTCCTGTTCCGCCACCTATAGCTGAATCTACTACAACCACTACAACATCTATTCCTTCAACTACGACAACCATTTCTATCTCAGAAAAGTTACTTAGATCTAACATGATTCTAACAGGGGAAATACGTCTCTATGCTGGAACTCAAACTCCCCCGGCACCGTGGCTCATTTGCAATGGCTCAGCTGTATCACGCAACGAATACCCGAACCTCTTTCGTGCAATTGGCGAAACCTATGGAAATGGTGACAGTGTTGAAACATTCAACTTACCGGACTTTCGTGGCCGTATACCAGTTGGTGTAGATGAATTTGGAGAACGTGTCAAAATGGCTGGTGTATGTGGAATGGAAGGTGGAAACTCAACATACAGTTTAACCACTGATGAGCTTCCAGCACATGTACATAGTCACGGAACACTTTCGGCCTCCACCAGCGGCAGTCATACGCATTCTATCATTGATCCAGGACATGATCATGGTGGCTCTACAGGTGAATCACAATTTGGATCGGGAAACTGGGAAATGAAGGGAAGCAGAGGACATGGTAAAGATGATATTAAACATTCACATAGCATTCCAAAGGGACGCACATACATTACAATTAATGCAGATGGCAATCACGGTCATACAATTAATGGCAAAACAGGAACAGTGGGAGCTGGAAAAGAATTTAGTTTAATGCCACCCTTTCAAACAGTAAACTATATTATTTATTCTCTATGAACACAGCCACATAGAAAAGGGGAGCACACTGCACTGAACAGTCCGAGACTGATATTTTAAAACTATGCTCAGTTTTTTTCTTTATTCAACGAGAAATGGGTGAATGTGTATTTGAGCAGTAGGTTTACTCGAACTATGAAGGCACCGTAATTTTAACAGTCTGTACTATGATTTCAATAAAGCAAATATGAATGAACATGCCAACAGTCACGCAGCTAAGGGTGGTGCCTCTGTTAGTGCGGAAGCTCACCTTAGTATACCATTTGGTACTAAGACAGCATAAGTGACATTGACAGAATGGAATGATTCATCAAACATATTCTGCGTACGATAGAAAAGAACTGAGGCTCCGCTTTTAGCCAGTCTCTTCAAAAAGCGTTGCTGCAGTATGCGAGACGAAAACATAAATAATTTCTAGTATAGACTAACTGTAGTAAGTTACATCTTTCATTGAACATTGAACCTGAAATTAACGAAATAATATTCATCTTTAACTTTCCAAACATTGTTTAAACTGCGCACAGTCCATCTATGTGCCACATGATGTCGTGCACAATTTGCATTCGCGGCGAACTTAAGGGCCCCCCCCTCAGAAATGACCATTCTCGGATTTTGAGATAAGTACATACAAAAATAGCCTGAAGTGTCTACTTTCAGAATACATATGATTTGATACCATATTAATGGCTTTTGAGAGGGTTTTCGGAGGTTTTCTGGAGACCCTCTGTACAAAAACCGACTATTTTATTTCGAACTGACGCACTGATGCTATGGAAGTGATTTTTGTACAAAAAGAATACCTAATGATGCTGAGTACAATGCATGGGTGAACAAGCTTAGAGAGTCCTCAGAAGGGTTTCCTGAAACAGGTTTTCTAGGAGATCTTTGAAAAACCAGGTCGCGTGTAAAAAATTTCGAATAGGATTGTATTGATTTTTCCTCATAGACTGATAGCCCGAGATGTCCTCTTGAAGACGGGAGTCAAACGACACCTTGATTTTCCGTGGCTTGGGCGCTGCATCGCATTTCCTACCAGTCCCAGGACTAGCACCTGGTGACTATTGGTAACCTTGAAAACGAGTGGACTATGGGTAATTAATCATGCTGAGTCTCGTGACAATATTTGCTTTTAGAAAAAGTTCTTAGAAACTATCGAAAAAGGAGTTTTACGAAAATTGGGGTTTTCAGGCTGTTTTCACTTAATATTTAAAAATTCACTGTTAGCTCAAAATGCATCAGAACGAGTTCAAAACTTCAGAATGTACAGTATTTAGGCTGTTCTATATCCTATTCACAGAATATTTAGAAAGAGATTTTACAGAACTCTAAGGTTTTCTCAAAAGGTTTTCTGGAAAACCCATTAACAAAAATATGCTTTTTAGATTTTTCGATCTTATAATCACGTTTAGCGGACAGAATTGACCATATCCTGAAGTTTTGAACTAGTTCTGATGTATTTTGAGCGAATAGTGAATTTTTAAATACAAGTAACGCTCATCTTCGATTCACTAACCTTGACTGAAAGATCCTGGTGCTAACGAACCCGACATGTACGGTGCGCGAAATTCGCAACTTACAGAAAATGTTGTCTTCGGTATGGTTGAATAAAACTACTAGAGTTATGTACTTAAAACTGATTTTGATACGCCTAGAAGTCATTGTGAAGATCGTTTGAAAATAGTCCAAAATGAGGAAAATATTCGTATTACTTCTTCCGAAAGTTCACAAGTAGTTTTCTCTGGCTCCCCTCGGGAAGTTTAAAAAGCTAACTCTGGCTGGCATCTAAGAAACAAATACGCCCTCAAAATATTCCCAAACGAGCAAGCCGGACAAGCTAGCAGACAGCGAGATACGCGTCAACACTAAACATTCTAATCAGCATCAACGAACAAGTCACAACATTACCAAAACCTCAGTACACCATACACGAATCTGCACCCCAGCAACAGTATATGGCTTCTGACACTCTAGAAAGAACAACCACACAAAACTACAAACACACCGGTGCTGAACATACAACTACCAAACACGATACAACCGCCTACTATCAGATGTCGCACCAAAGCAACCACTTGCACCACACCAGTACCACCAACGATACACATTGACAACGAAATCCGATACACAGCAACACACATACCCACCTGTCCGTCAAACACACACAATCACCAACTACAACAAAACCCAAACCCTGAGTGGACCAAATCACGGAAAAAACAGAAGTCCCCATGCGTAAAACATGGAAAATGTATAAAAAATCACTCAACAAACGCCATAATAAAGCATATCCATAAAATATGTAAAATTTAATTTCGGACATTTTCGGTTCGAGAGCCAGATTTGTCAGACGCAATATACACCTCATTTTAAAAATTCTATAACTCAGCCAAAATAAGTTCGAAGAGTCTAAACATTGTTTCATAACCTCAGTTTGAAGCGTAGAATCCGAATATGTAATAAAACCATACGTTGAAAAATTTCGGATTACGCCTCATTTGCTATACACTTGATCGTCTGGCGAAACCTCTCTTAAGGGCCCCCCCCCTCAGAAAAAATCTTTTTTGTCTTACATCCGATTTTGATCAAACTTTCAGCAAATTTTGCATTGCTTTATTCAATTTGCACTTTTCTGTTTTCACCGTTTTTCGCTTCAAAATTTGTTCCTTCAAAGTCTTTGCGAAGCATATCACCGGAAGCAGTTTCGGCGGCTGATTCCGAATATTATCTTATTTTTCTGTTAAAGTTGATGTTAGTCTGTGAAAAATCAAAAAAACAGAAAAAGTGATCTTAGTCCACCATCTTGTTCTTAAATTTTCACAGTTTTGCCCACCTCTTGAAATAAGGCTTTATAGTTCAATTTGGAGAGAATTTAATCCTCTATTTGATGCAATATTTTTTAGCTGGGGCAAATGCTACTTGGATGCCAAAAAATTAGTTTTATTCGAAAAATTTCGATTTTAAAAACACGAATTTTCAAATGTTTGATTTTTAATACATCGACGTCATACTTCAAAAACATTTAAAACCCCGTGGTTTTGTTCAGTTTTTGTCAGACGCTCTAATGAAATGTTGCTCAAAGAGAATGGACAAAATTTAGCGGAGATATGCGTAAAATACTGAGGGAAGCACTTTTTCGCAAAACTCTGATACACCTCATTTTGAAAATTCTATAACTCAGCCAAAATAAGTTCGAAGAGTCTAAACATTGTTTCATAACCTCAGTTTGAAGCGTAGAACCCGAATATGTAATAAAACCATACGTTAAAAAATAGATAAATGGCCAGATAGATAAATGGATATCTACATCTTTCTTTAAATATGTAAAATACTACGGTATATTTATATTGAATCATATAAATTAATAATATCATATAAATCATATAAATTATATTAAAGCATATAAATAGGTAGATCAGCACATAACTGTATGGATTAGTGATTTTTAAAGGTTTAATGATCTCTGCCAGACGTATACTCAAGCTGACGATTTTCGCTGTCGTACAATTCTCTTGCAATATATTTGAGTATGACTGAAATATGAGCGTCCTGAGCGTTTGTCGCACACTTTATGTGTTAAATTGAGACCATGGTGTAAATTATTCCTATTCAGCATTGAATTTAACCCACAGTTACTAGTATTACAAAAGATCCTGCATACGAAAATAATAAAACTATTCTCCGTTATAAAAATTTTTTCTTAATCTTACACTGGATTATCCACAAAGTAAGTTTATTCGACAAGAAAACGAAGTCTCTAAGAACATCCTATTCGTTCATAAGCAATGAATTTATCAAATTCTACATAGATCTTAAAAAAAGATACTTCCAATTCTACAATGGATAGATCAAAAGTTTTAGCTATTTTTGTGTCTTTTCATTTCATCTCGCAATGGAGTACATTACACATAGCAGTTAGAAAATGTATTAAATAAAAATACTCAATTGAATGAATTAAACGCAAAACTAAATATTATTTATGTTGACCATATAGACAGAAACTATAATAAAGTAAAATCTTAAATGCTTAGTTTGTTTCTTCATTTAAGAATTCATCCATATACTTGTGACAAAGATCTGGTACATCCTGTTGAACCCAATGACTAGCATTTGGAATCTTTTTTAAGCGAATGTCATGACAATAATTTGTGGATGCATCAGCTAATTCTTCACCAAGAGCTTGATCCAAAACGCCCCATATGAGCAATGTAGGAACGGTAATAGGTTCGTGAACGGAATGTTTTGATCTATATCGAAATGATGCGCGATAATAATTAATTGCTGCTTTTACTGTACCTAATACAATATTTATAAAGTTCAGATGGAATACGCACGTATAGATCATAGATGGAGTGTTTTTACCTTTTTGTGCAAATGAATATTTCATAACTTCTAGATCTTCTTTTTCAATATTATTGGAATTAACTATTCCCATTGGTTGTTCTACCATCGCTTCTTCAAGGAATGAAAAATCATCTGAGTGAATAAATATTTCTGGAATTACTGGACATTGAAAAAAAAACATGTACCTTCAATAGACAATCAATTATTTTAAATATATGATTAAAAAAACAAGTAGTTGTAATCACCAAGATCGACGAATTTGTGCAAATGATTTGGTCGTACGAAATGCTTGAGGATGAGGACAATTCATAATAATCAATTTTTCAATCAAATGTGGATATCTGAAAAGCAATCGGTAAATAGAATTCAAAATACCTGACATTATACAAAAAGAAAATTTTTACACTTACATCTGTGCTGCCATCCAACAGATAGCACCGCCCCAATCATGGCCCACCAAAATACAAGAACTGTAGCCTATCAAATATAAATGATGATGGTCATAAATTAAAGTGATATAAATGTTTACTGACCCAATTGTTGAATCATATCAGCTATATCAGCCGCTAACACTTCAGCGCGGTAATCGGATACAGACGGTAATTTTGAACTTAACCCATAACCTCTCTGATCAATTGCCACAACACTAAAAGATTATTATGTAAATAAAGACAATAAAAATGAAAAAGAACAATCATGTATACTGATATCTTGATGAATAGTATTTGATTTGATATCTCCAATTATACCAGCACTCTGGAAAACCATGAACAAATAACATCAGCGGTTGATTTGATGATCCTTTTGATACATAATGTAAAGTTATACCAGAAGTCTACATAAACGAACATAAATAAAATTTACATCCAATTCGTAAAGATCGATTTACTTTTAGTTTCATCATCTCATGTGTACCATAATCGCTGTCAAGTGCTCGTCTAGGTGGTTTTGATCGTTCAATTTTATTAAAAAAACGTTTTGGCCCGATTTTATATAATTTTAGAATACTTAAAAATATTCCATATATTGAATAAATGAACGCTAACGATAAAGTGGATAATATTTCAACACTTTTGGAAACAATAGATGACATTGAAGTTGTGGAGACTGATATTTGTTAAATCTTAAAATAAAAGCATAAAATGAGCCATAAAACAGAAGAATATTAGAATAAATATAAATATGTCTTTGGATAGTAATACTGTTGTTGAAAATAAAAGTAAGCGACCGACGGTTTGACTAAGATGCGATGCAATAATGAGTGGATGGAATGTTGAGTATTATTTGTCCATATTTTCAATGTGCAGGGAAGTTAATATTTCTTTTTAGTAGAAAGGGAGAAGTCTGAACTTCAAAAAATATGAACTTTCAAATTTGTTTCTGAGTTTGATAATGATTGATAGAAACAATAAGCGTTTCCGTTGTTCTTTTGAATGGAATATGATCAATTACCTTTTTATCCAGTTTTTAATCAGTTTCAGAATAACAGTTAATTGAACGTAATTAATGGTTTTAATATATCTGAACGGATTCTTTGACGTCAATAGTCTACAAACTCATATTAGTTTTAATCTTTACTAACATATTCTAAACCGAAATTTTCTCGATGTCTTGTTTTTCTCATGCAAAGTACTGTTTTCTTCGAAAATCGAATATGTCCTTTTACTGTTAAGGTAAAATAAGACAGAGTTTTATAGGATGAAGGTAAAATACTCGGCAGGAGCTGTTTTGCTTATGACTAGCATTTTAAAATTTTTCTTACTCAATCACAAAATTTTTTTCTTTCCTATACTTTTTTTGAATTTCAGACTATGCTCTTCTCAACGAAAAAATACTAACATCGAGCACATGGTGAAAAAACACTCGACATTTTGGGCACTTATTTATGCTTTGTAATTTTCATTACTTTTTCTCTTTCTTATCTTTTTCTCTTTCCGTATCACAGTATATGCATAGAATGTGTCAAATAAATTTTGATTTATAAGGCAGCAGCTGAATAACGTCATCGTTTAGTGGTCTTTCTGAGGACAAGTTTTCGTAAGCCCAAATCTCTCGCAAAAAGACCGCATTTAATTAATAGCTATTCAAAATAAATTTGAGCACCAGAAAATGTAATGACATATACAGTGTATTAGCACTCTAAATAAACACAAAGTCGATATTATTTATCCATCCAGTAGTCCTCTCTGTCATGCAGCTTAATAAACTAATTATATTTCTCAACTCTCGAACACCCACGGTTTTGTATTTAGTTATTCAAAAGCTTCATCTGAAAATCTGGGCTTTTAAAATTTTACTCAAACGAGTCTCCTGTTGGGGTGGCACTTTCCTATTTCTTTCCAGAGTAACGGTAAAATGGTATCTTTATTTTCAAAAGTAAAGATTTAAGATACAATGCATATCTTTTCTTTCCTAAGAGAAACGAAAATGGCAACTTTTCTTTTCCACGAAAAAAGTAATAGCTTTTCTTGCTTTTGAGAAAGAAAACGACTTACCTTTCTCAACAATAGAAAGAACAAGAAAGAGACAAAACGATTTTTTTCAAACATTGTGTAACGATCTGTTCTTATACCCACCACATGATCTTATCGCTTTGAGCCAATAATAAATATCTTGTGTGGCTCATATAGGTGACATTTTGAATACCTCGAATTAAGACTGTAAAAGTTCTCGTTGTGTTGATTTAACGTTAACTGAAAATACAATTACCGTTAAAACAACGATAACTGTCTTTTCAGTTACCATTGAAATAACGGTAACTACCAGTTAGTTAACTTTATGATAACTATTTTTTAAGTATAGCAGAAATATCTACGCAGCGGCATAAACTGTCTTCCAAAATCGTTAGTTTTCCACTAAAACTGTTGAACTTTCATACATGACATGGTTTTGATTGGCACGTGCGTGCCAACCAGCTAAACTAATCGAAATTATATAAGTTCAATGTTTTGTAACTGCGGTTTTTAAGGTCTCTGGAGACCTCAGCATCCACAGCCACATTGAGAAATCTTTTTGCTTTCGTCAACGAAATTAGACTACAAAAACATGTCATTTATGAAAGTTCAACAGTTTAAGTAGAACACTAACGATTTTGGAAGTCATTTTAAGAAGCTGCGTGGATATTTTCGCATACAAAAAGAATTATTTTATAATCAAAATAACATTTACAGACATCGATAGACTTCCAACTGATGAACAATAAAACTCGATGAGCCTGTAAATAACTCACAACCTTTCCAGGTCATATTAATAAATGTATTTGGAAAAATAAAATATGCATGATCCATTATGTACGCATCACCAAAACCGAAACATGGCCCTTAGTGTCACTATAAACAGAATGGCAAATTTCACCAACTCGAATTATGAATTTTGTTGATATAATGCCATGCGGATTTTTTAGTGTAAACGGAAATGCTGTTGGATCTTCTACGAAACCAGATAGTGTGCTACAACAGACCACACTTGTGTAACCGCCAAACAAGTTAGCATCTTTTGTTTCAGTTAAGACTAACGTTCTTTTCCTATTATCACAAAAATTATGAAATTCTTTAGCACTGAATTTATCTTTCGTCATTTTGAATATCAAATACCTTTGCTGATCTCACTTATCGTAGAATTCGTTAATTGTCTGTTGAAACTCAATCGTTAAAAGGCTACTGTCGATGGAATGATAATCAAATGTATGTTGAATATTAAGATTATAATTATGATATAAGTTTTATTCTGTCACAATACAGGCTGAATATATTCCATTATAGCATTCTAAACTGCTATAATGGAAAACACAAAATCAATTTTGTACAAATAGAGATTCGAACATATGAACTTAGCTTTGCAGTAAACTGCTCGATACATAATGTTTTAATGCTTATTTTATACATTATGTTTTTTTTTTATAATCTGAATATATTTATCATTCAAAAAGTTGAATTTCGTTTCTGCTTCTCGTAATTTATATTTCAGTGACTGCGGCTATTAGAATGTAGTGTAATCGCCTCCCCTCTTTAACAGTGTCTCTGTTTCCTGTTTCAATCGCATAATGAATTCAAGATTATCATTCTGTGTTTGTTCAAGAAATTGTTTATTATCCAGGCAAAGAGTTACAATTTCATCATATTTTAATATAAACAGTTCACGCCCCATTTGAATACTTTTCCAAAACCATTCTTGAAGTTTATCTAACGATCTATGTGCGATTTGATCAATATCAACTTTTTTTATTTTTTCGTATAACTCATCGATCGAATCCGTTAACGGTTGTACGTCTGGCACAATTGCTTCACAGTGCTCATTGAAATGACGACGACAAGCTTCTTTCTGACGATGACGGCAAAATGTAACTGATAAAAGTTGCCATTCGTCTATTTCACACAATTTTGGAGATTCGGTAAAGGCGAGCTCTATAATTATGTTCTAAGTGTGAACAAAATGATGATATCAGTTTGTTAGCTATGTTTGTGTGTCTATGAAATAAAGTTACGTTTGTTTTAGTTATAGGCCGCATAAACATGTGTAAGAAATGAAAGTTTAGATGTCACAAAATAATGTTTTTTTCTATAATTTTCGTAATTTTTTTTTCTATCTTCAATAGAAAAACAGCTAGACACCTTGTGTCCATTAGAAAAACCAATGTAGTTCTATCAATAAAAACACTGGAAAACTTCACGTTCCATATACAAGCTACAAAAATAAGTGTATTTTCTACTGAATGGGCAATCAAACCACGAGGTTCAGTCAAAATTTAGCGGTTATAAACTTCCTTTTAAATTAAGAGATCGGGTGTAGCTAAGATATCAGTACTACTACAATAACTGTGCTTTATCTACCCATAATAGTTTCTGACTGCACATAGCATACAACGGTTACTCGTAAAAATGTTTAGTGTTGGTTAAAACTTCAAATCTCACTTAGATAACTAACTTCAAAGAAGTATCGGCACTATCAACTATTTTATCTACTATACTTCATATGTGATATATAGCTTCCGACCATTTCACACTTCGTCACATTCACTCAGTTGTGTTTTGTGAAATAAAAATTTTACTAATAGCTAAGCGAATTGTATTGGCGCACACTGTTTCTGTGATTTTTGACATTTGTAATTCCTTCAACAGTTATTTTAACTTGCACTGCCTGTGTCGCAAGCAGACAGACAACTTGTTTGTAAAACTTAATTATGCAGTATATATTTTCTAGAGGAAGTGTCATGAAATCCGGATTATTAAAATCCGTTTTTTAACTCATCTGAAAACTATTCATCCAGAATCCAGCATGCCCGGATGAATCATTTTTCAGACATATCGGAATCCGGATGACTTTCCTCGATCAACTCCGATAGCTTCTTAAAAAACCTCTCAAGCCCGGGAAAATTTTGAATGAGTTTGCCACTTGTAATAAAAGCAATGCAAGTCCGCATGTCATAGAATATAATAGGAATACTAGTAGTTTCATTATTAAAGCACATTTTTAGTTAGTTTCATTCATAAGGCATGTCTGCACACACTAGAGTATCATTTTGTGATGTCGGCCGACTGCTACAGTTACTTAAAACTGGAATTTAGTGTAACTTCGGCCTGAACTAAAAAAGTAGAAGATAAAAATAATATCACTAAATATTACTAGAAATATGAGTCATTTTTCCTATTGTAGACTTACCCCATTAAGTCATACTGGACTTACTACAAGTACGATTTAAGGCTAATATACAACTGATTAACAATCGGACTTGCATTGCTTTTTATTACGAGTGAAAAACTCATGCAGAATAGGTTTTACCGGAGTTGATTGAGGGAAATTCATCCGGAAATTTTAAATTCGAATGAAATTACATCCGGATGGAGTTGCACGGGCGAGCAGGATTTTCGGATAAAAAGTCTTCGCGGACTTAAAAACATCCGGATTTTTGACACTTTCCGATTTTCTTTGATATAGCAGAACAGTTATTTACAGTCCTGATCAATTTGTTAAATATACATTCATTTCGTCGATGAATCCACAAAACATACCTTAATTTATACTCATTCATTAGTCCAAAGTGTAGTAGTCCAAGCTGGAGTGGTTCACACTGCAGTAATGTAAACTGTAGCAATGCAAATTGGAGTAATAACTTCTTGCTTTTTTCTTCACAAACATTGCATTCTTAGCGAAACGTGTAAAAAACCCTTCTGAAGTCTTTTCTAAAGTCAAAATATCAAAATCAAGCGTCTATTGCGTTTGGGAGTAGTTCGGTCTGGAGTAGTTCACACTTCAGCAGTCAAAATTGAAGTAGTCCACATGTAATCAGTTCTATGTTATTAGTACGACGAAAATTCTTTTTGAGTTGTGACGAAAGTTCGCGACGGGGTGTGACAATAGTTGTAGGTATGTTACACAGTTGGTTACGAAAGTTCACCACTCATATGACCAAAGTGTGGGGTGGTACTCCCCTTAAAATTCCATACACTTTCGTCATGTGTGACGAAAGTTCCTTTTTCTATGTGTCGAAAATTAACGTGACGAAAGTGCTATCACCCTTTAATATGTACAGTTTAGAGATTTGTGACACTAGTGAAGAGAGACAAGGGCAGAAAAATACAATAGTTCGTCAACAGATGAATGAGACTCTAAAACAGAAAAAAAGACTAAATTAGGTAATGTGATGGAGAATAAAAACGACAGTACCTAAAAGATAAAAATGTGAAATCATGAAAGAATAAATGCACATACTAAGTTCCTCTTTCATACATTGTATTAATCTTTCAATAAGGTTATTTTCGTCTATCATCAAAGCCTTAACTGTCTACTAACTAGAGTGCATCACTATGGTGAATTGTCTGTCTTCGTGAACTAAGTTCTGTGTTCTGAATTTCTTTCTGAAAAAAAATTTTTATACTTTTATCGAGATGCTCATTTATTCTATGTTCGACAGAAGTAATGCTCACCGTGAATTTATCCTATATTCTGCCAACTTCCCAGATTAAAATTCAATTAACTAGAGAGGATCTATTTCCACTTTTCGTACTAGTTTGAAGTATACAAGTTGTACTACATACTGGTGTGTTTTCGGAAGAAGACCCTTTTATTTTTTGAGATATATGTCACTCAATATTGATGCTTAACATCTAAAAAATCATAGTTTCTTCTTTTATATTCGGGAGTCAGATAAACTCTTTTTGACTACCATGACTTTCCGACTTTCTCGTCGGGTCACCATAATCAGAGATAATGTGTGTTCAAATGAATTAAAAACATACTGAAGTAAAAATTATTTTTTTCCAAAAGATAGACTGAACTTGTTTCACATATTTCTTATGAGAAAGATTAGTAAGACATAGTCTCATAAAAAGATTATGTACATACATGTTTTTTATATATGTGTGTAGAACTTTATTTCTCTTTATAGAAAAGAACAAATTTTCTATTTTAATCTAGATAGTCATTTATTACATGTCTGAAAGAAGCAGTGCTTATCCAAAATATGATGGGTTCTTCTATGTTTTGGCTACGTTAGTTTTCCATCATTTCCTTCATTCTGTGAAATTTAGCTAAAAATCGGTCGGATAGTTTTTAATAGGTCCTGTTGACTGAGAAAACATCACCCGTCCTTTATTGAAATTAAAAACCAGCATCTACAAGTAGTTTATTATTCATGATCAAGTATACACTCAGTATTTATTCTAAACGTTTTGTCAATACAACAAATTTTAATTGTTCAAGATCGACTTTTGGTATATAAAATGGCCTATCTTGCTCATCTATTACATATGGAATGAAACGACCCGTATTTTGATAACCTTGCTTTATCGTCCAATCAATTAGATTAGTTTTACTGTAAATAATATGACCATACATGCGTTTGGCGTTAAAATATTGTTTCGAAACACGCTAAAACAAAAGAGACAACATGGCACTGTTGATAATTCGATTTTCTCTATAATGGGCGGGTCATAAGCAATCGGTCGCTTACTATTTTGGACATAAGTTTTTTTCCTTACATTCCTAAAACCGCGGAGGAGAAGATCAACTACCAAGGTCAACTGCCTTTAAGGGATCAAAAACCATAATAACTGGCGCTGTTAGCCCAAACCAGCTGAACCTAACTCTTTGGAAATACTTGATAAAACACCTTGGCCTCAGTTTTCATCGCTAATAATTACAGTTTGAGATAAGCATATTCTGTACGAATAAAAGCCAAAAACTAACTTAGCTTATTGTTGAGCTTCAACAGTCACATAAGATGCACTGACACTACCAACTGGGCACAGCAGTAATCGCAGATAGCTGAAAATCATCTAAAAACCTCGTAAAAATTCATATTATCCCATGAAAATGCAAAAAGAGCTGATTATTCGCGAAAGTTAGGCGGCAAATCAGTTCGGAAACACTTAGTTTGACGCAGTTTTCTTCGCTGGTCACAACCCTATCTTTGGTTTTTCTTAAAAATGAATTATGAGCAAAAAAATCCAAATTACTTCGTCAGTTTTTACATGTTTTGCTCTACGAACTACAGTCGTTTCCAAAATTCCATTGTAACGTTTTGTAATAAAATACTCAATAACTGTTTTGAAGAAAATTTCAAAGCATATCTTTTGGAAAAATATTGGGCCTTGAGAATATAAGAAAAGAAGTTATATTCAAAACACTAAGTGATCGAATCTTTATGGCTCCGTGCGTTAGAATGAATACCGGGAATTTTATAAGGATTCAATCCGATACCAGCTTTTTTTAAAAAGATTCTTATTTAAAGCCCTCCATTTAAAACTTTAAACTGATATATAAATTCAAGGACCGAGAATTTAAAACGAGCTTTCTGCCACTGTCTATAACGCGGTCGTTTCTTGTAGACGCTCTCTTTTAATTTTTTATCTTACCATAGCTGTTTCCCACATTAATGTTCCTATTCGTTGGCCTTGATAATCGGGATCGACCGAACTTAAACCAAATTCAACAGCAATACCGTCTTGTTTTTCTTCTTCTGTTTGTAAATTTCTGTCGTATAATTCTACTTTAAATGAACCAACAATAATTTTTTGTTCTTGACTATTAAACACATGTTTCGCAACTAGAATAACAATTTCAGGTGGATTTTTTTCCTTCATTTTGTCTATGTAGTCTTTTAATTCACATGAACGAATTCGTGTACCACTTAATAAATGTTGTTCACCAACCCATCCAGAATATAATTCGGATGTTGAATTTGGTTTACCACGATATGCCCAATTTATAACTTTACACAAATCATTGATATCATCGTACGTAGCAAAACTTATTTCAATTCGTTCATCTTTATAAAGAACGCTTCCAAGTTCAACCTTTGGATGTTCAAGTGTAACATCAGCGTTACGCTCCATCTATGAAAACAAAAACTTATATAGTGCTTATGCTCATGGCAGGGTACAATAAAAATCGTGTGTGAGTATTACAAGACGTGGGCTCCCTTTTTATCAACAGATCAAAGAAAATCATTTGTGAATGCATGACAAATTTCAGCTATTCACCATTAGACAAATCAATCTTTTATTTTTTTTATATATTTTATTTCTATATTGTCTACTAGCGTGTTTAAGGCACCCTCTCCCCCCGGGTCAGAAATGCCGATTTTCGTCGAAACTATTGATTTTGAGAAAAGCACATGGTTGGATAGCCCAAAGTGTCTACTTTCTAATGGCATAATTTTTGTGTCGATAGGATAGGTTTTGAGCGAGTTTTCCACAAACCCTATAGAACAACAAGATGAAAAAGACCTTCACCTTGTTGTTCGGTTAACGCCCTTTATGTGAAGTGTTTAACAAGAAATCACAAAATCCTCAAGAGAATTGAGGGAACAAAGACGGTCAACAGCCATTTTGTTATAAAGGACTAATAGAAAGACTAAGGATCTTGTTCATGTGATTTAGTACAATGGCTTAACTGTTTCTCGTTGGAAATCGTTTACACAACTATTGTATTATTTATTCTTAATACCACACAATTATAGAACATAAATCAAGTTTCATTGATGTTTGGTTACCTTTTTACATACACCAAAATAGAAAGAACTAAGCATGGATATATATACAATGTGAGGAGGTAGAAGAAAACAAGATAAGAATGATGAGAAAAAAATTAATTTGAAATATCAAGAAAAAAGAAACCCAATTGAAACCTTTTAAAGTAGTCCTAATACACGGCGATCTGGCTATGTCAACGACCTGTTAGCGACAGATGAACGTCCGCCTAAATAAGTTTCATTTTCTTTACAATGTTCTTTTGAAAAGAGTAAAAAAAGGGGACTATTAGCTGACTAAGTCGAGTCATAACAATTTGTTTCAAACTGTGACACCTAACGTGAATAATGAAGCTGACTGTAAACTTCCTTCATTTCCTTTCTCCTTTCGTATGCCAAAGCATATCAGTGCTAAAGGTTTGTCTATTTTCAATCATGATATTCAGGGTCTTCATAAGCATATTGATTCCTTACGCTTATTCGCATCTGAACATCAGCATCTTTCTATCCTGTGTATACAAGAAACATGGTTGTCTAACGTTATATCTGATAACGAACTTCAAATTTCTGATTTTTCATTTTATCGCTTAGATCGACCAACTTTTGCTGGGGGGGGGTAGCTGTGTACATTTGAAACTCTCTCCCTCACTCTTTGTTAGCCAACAACTGTCAACTCGAAACTCAGCTGTTTTCTATCCGTATTTCTGATTCTCTGTTATGCTTATGCAACTCGTACCGTTCAGAAGCTCAAAATCCTAATCTTAATAGCTATTTTGACAACCTTGAACTATTTCTCTTTTCGAATCTTCCTCAAAATCACGGCAATCCCATTCTGACTGGTGATTATAATGCAGACCCGTCTGATAAAATTGTATTTGATGCTTTATGTGCCTTTTCTAACACTTTCTCTCTTTCGAAAACTCAGCCAACTGCCACCACATCTCTCGGTTCATGTTTAGATTATATTCTGTACCCTTCTACGTGCAATCAATCTTCTTTATCTGACTATCCATCTATCGGTGAGCCAATCCACTTTTCTTTGGTTGTAACTTTTGATTCCTTTAGTGTCAAACAAACTTTTACTTCTTTTAAACTCATTTGGAATTTTAGTGAGTGCGATATTGAGAAACTAAATTGTGCCCTATCTGAGCTTTCTAGTGATTTCTATTCTTCGGCTAATCCTAATATAGAAGCTGCTCTTTGGGAGTCTCATGTTAATTTGTGCTTACCAAAATTTGCGAAAAGTAAACAAGTTTCTCTTACTTCCTCGTTTAAAGTTGCTATATCAAAAGAAACTAAAAAGTTAATGAGAAGACGAAATTTTTCTTATAAACAACATCGAAAACATCCTACCGACGAAGAAAGTCTTTCAAACTTTAAACTTTCGCGAAATAAGGTCATTTCGTCTTTACGCAGTGACAAGAAAACAACTTTCACTTCTATTCTTCGCTCCTTTTCAAACTTCCTTAAGTTCTGACAAGTGTCATTGAACATATTTCTCTTTGTCTGCTACCCAGTGAAAAAAAATGAGCGTGATTCCGCCAGTTCCTGCGGGAAAATATTTTTTCGTCGGGAGTTTCAATTTTTCCGCAGGAAATTTTCAGTTTTCGGCGGGGAAACGCTGATTCACGACGA
>CAJNOQ010001087.1:0-36294 GCA_905250885.1 Didymodactylos carnosus | reverse complement strand
ACGTAATAAACAATGAAAAAACAGAAAAAAATATGTATTTCCTAAGATGGGTTCGAACCTAGTACCTAGAAAAAAATCGTCAATTAATTGCGATTAATCGCTAAAATCGCCTAAAAATCACCAAAAAAATCGGCAATTAATCGCGATTAAGCGCACGATTAATCGTATGATTTTTCACGATTAATTGCCGATTTTTATGCGATTTTTAGTATATGGGATACTCTATACTTCTGTCACAATTCCCTGCTGCGAAAATTCCAAGAGCCAAGACCGAAAACATGCATAATTTCACGGTTTCTAGAAGTCAAATGCTGAATTCTGCGGGCGTATTATAAGTATTATACGGTATTATAAGAATCTTTGCATAAATGGGACTCTCGAGAAATTTTATTGGAGGTCCCGTCGAAATTTCTCAGGACTCCTACGAAAACGGGAGGATTCCATCTTCATCTCTGAAGAGTCCTATAGGATTTTTCATTTTGACACCACTTTTGTGAGATTTACCAGGGAAATTTGATTAGGATACGCCAGAGCGGGTACCAGCTCACATATACTTAGGGATGTTCGGTTCTCGGGCTAGAACCGAAACGAACGAAACAGCGGTTTCGGTTCCGAACTTAGAACAGAACCTCGGTTCTCAGCTTAGAACCGGAAAATAATTTTTCAGGCAGTAACAATTCAACGAAATAGAATTCATTAGTAAACGGAAGGATTCTTTCAAATGATGACAGGCAAATATATCCTTTTGCAGCTTTGTCAATAGTATGTTTTCATTTTGTTAAAAGAAAGGCAAGTCAAAATGTCTCATTTTCGGAAAAAAGGAACCGTCTGAAAAAGTGAAAGTTTAAAAATCCCCGCGGGAGTCCGTCTCACAAGTCGAAATCCCATGCGAGTTTTTCCGTGATTGTTCACTGAGTGTACTATGCCGATGTCAAATTTTTCATCATGATGGTATTTAAAGATGTAGTTATGGAACCTCTATCCTATCCGTCACGACCTTCAAAAATCGTTTCCACTAAACAGGGTGCTTATTTATGGGTAATCATACAAGCAAAAAACGCTATTCATTTGAATAGTTTTTGAGAATTTACATTGGTAAACAATATGAGTGAATATTCGTAGTGCTCCCTTTAAAACCACATAAAAGGTACAGTCTGTAATGAGCAGAAGAATCTTGCCGCCTTCTGTTCAAAAAACACAATTTTTGTGTAAAAAAAAGTGTAAAAAAAACACTTTTAATAGTGGAATTGATCGAGATATGATAAATTAGATGCAAACTTTGACGCAAAACTCTACAACCAACGTAAGAAGACTAGACTGTTGCGCTTAACTTTTGTGTCCAACTTCTGTCAACCAGTGAAATTCATATAAAAAAGTTTGACAACAATGTTAATATTCATTTTTTTGAATATGCTTTTAAACGATTAGGTTTATATCGATTTGCTCCAATGTAGATTATAGCGCCAAAAGCATGTCGAACATGTATTCTTTTACTATTCGTGGAGCTGGCCAAGGTAATCACTAAATGTTATTAAAATTTCTTTCATCAAGCGCCAGTATCAATGTGATTTACGTTAGGGCTGGCGCTTAATCAAAGTAATGATCTTGATCTTGGTAACGCAGAACTTGTCATGACTACTCTCAATTACTTCCAATAGCCAATCACAAGTTGAACTAGGTCAGTACTAGCATTTTATGCTTTATTATATTAGATTAAATTTTTTCTGTGGTTACCCCTTTGTTCAACCTGAATTTTAGAGTCATGTGGAAAGTTTCATTTCAAGCAAAATCTCATTGAAATTGCTACGTAGATTTCTTCAGGGATATTTTAGTCTTCTACCTGTTCTTACATCTGTGTATGTGTGCTCTGCGTTTTTTCTAGCCACAGTATTGCATGTTTTGATGATTGATAATTTCTTTCACTGGCAGTCAGGGCCGCAAATAATGAGAGGGTATGAAGGGTGCGCATCCCTCGAATAACTGAAAAAGCTGTTGTTATTTTATCCATTATATCTCGCACAAAGTTTTACATCCCCCTAATGTTCTGGGGCCTGTTCAAAGGATTTTGTTCAAAAAATTTCATCAAAATAATCTAAATTTGTTAAAGTATTAGTGGTTTTTACTGCATGACCTCTGTTTAACTCAAGTTTTTTTCAAAAACGCACCTAAGTGAAAACTTAAGTTTCACTTAAGTACCACTTAATTTTTCCCTTAAAAATCCACTTAAGTGAATACTTAAGTTTTTTTGAGAAACAGGCCGCTGCTCCTGTTTGCGGTCCTGTTGCGAGTTCACCAACTCTGAAAACTTAAAGGGAAATGCAACATTTTGTGTTGCAGCCTCTTCGCTCTAGAGTAAGAAAAAGAAGTCATTGAATCCCTACAGATAGATGCAAATAGTCTGTGTGTAGATTGTCCCTTAACAATCATTGTTTTAATAACAAAAAATATCGGCGACCTCTTTTCGATTGTTTCTAAATGGGTACGATTGTAGAGTTTGCTGATGGTTTCTTCAGAAGGAATTGTTCGTACGAAGATCAATAAATTATGCGAAGCTAAACTTTGTTTAATGCTTTTTTATTCTAGATGTAGCTTTAAAGTAATATGACTAAACCCTCTCGCTGTAATCTCAGCATTGATGACGAGGACGATTGCTGTGTAATTGACGATGACGCCAGTTATCCTAAATTTTGTAAGAGAAAACGTAAACTCGAAAGATCTGTCGTACGAGTAAATCCATTCATCTTTAACTGGTCGAAAAACCGACATTGTGAGAAAGAACATTCAAAACCGTTAACACAACCGCTTGTATCAGATACTGTCAATAAAGTGATACTAGATCCAAATCAATACATTATTGAACCAGAAACAACCACAGTACCGACACTAAACAATTATGAAGCGTTTGATTGGACTAAACAACTTGGCAGCGATAATGATCAATTAAAAATAAGAAAACGAAATCAAACACAACTACCATCAAGAAATTATTCATTGTCACCAAGAAAAATCAGTAATAAAACATCGCATGAAATAACCCGTCCATCAATACATCTAACATCCACCAATGTCTCTCTAACTGATAATGGCAATGGAGCAAATACAGTACAACTACTTGCGCAACGTTCGGAAAATAATATCGACCATCAGTCTAGTATGAAACGAAATCATGATCAACTTTCGTCAGATACACCGTTGCAAACAAAAAAAGTGGACAAACCATCGACAGGTTCAAAATTCTGTGATCGTCATCAATCACAAGAACACAATGAATTGAAAATAAACCTTAAAAATGTACGTCCGAAGTTATGTATAATATTCACTAAAAATAAACATTTTCACTCCATTTCGAATGAAAAATTTTGGCCTTTCCTGTGTCTATAAACAGTAATGATCACACTATTTTTCATTTTAGAAAATAGCAGCGCGAAAAACACTACAACAACCAGTTTCATCCAAAACTATAAAAAATCATAGTCAAATTACTAAAATTCAAAAAAATGTGTTGCATGGTCAAGGAATATTTAGTGCATTTCACGACAAACATTATTATCGATGCAATATTTGTACATATAAAACAATCAACAGGTGATCAACAACATTTCTTTCTCATTCAAAGCTTTGAATGGCGTTCTTTAATTTTTTTTTAGTTCATCGTTACTGCATCATTTATTTACACACATGTTTTTTTGTACTCGATGTTGTTATTACACGTATTCTCGGTTACAGTATTATCAACATTGTTATACTGAACATGCTCAAACAACACTGTCATTAGACAATACAGAAAAGAATACATCGACCACATATGATTTTGATTTGATAAATCCAATAAAGTTCGGTCATTTATATGTAAGCAATCTTCTTTTTCATACTCGTTTTTTGATGATATAAGGAAATGAACTAATTCTTTTAGGTAACACGTTGTGACGATGGAACGTTTGCTCTATGTGTGGATTCATCGGTTACAATTAACGAAAATGAATGTCAAGTTATATCATCAGCAAAGTGAGTTATCTTACAAGAAAAGCTGTTAATCTAGTATTCTGTGCCCTATACCTTCATAGAATCGATTCATTATTCACCAAATGTAGGTCTGACTACAAAGAATAGAATATGTTCTGTTTTTTTATGTTTAAAAAACTCGACTAAACTTCAGCGCTTTTCTTTTAGTCAACCAACAGACTATGGGAGAAAATTACAAACTAATTCAACTTCTGTTGAATCACAACACAAATTGTTAACTACTGTACCAATTGAAACATATGACGATAATGATGACAACGTACGTTTATTTAACGTATCTTGTGATACAACACCGAAAGATATCAATATACCTTCATCATTTCAAGAACAATCACAAACAAATCATTGTCAATTAAAACAACAGCCATCGCAAACTGACGATGATGATATAGTTGTGTTAGATAACGTCGCTTCATTACCTTCTTCTGCTATAGAAAAGCTATCGCGTGCCTACGTTTCAATGAAACATCGACGATCATTTTGTAATGAACAAGTAACAAGTTTAGAATCTCTCACATTAGAATATGATATCTGTAAAGAACAAAAAATAAGACAAATGTGTCGAACAAATAAACAGAAAAGACGAAGGAAAGGACCAGTATTGGCCATAAACACGAAACCATTGCTAACTAACGAGAATAATGAAATTATCTCATGTATTAATGATATTATTGATTCAGTTGTGAATAATGAAGAAAATAAAGGAACAGAAATAAATATCAGGTTAGAGAAGCATGACTACATCCACCCATCAGTTAGAGAAAAAGCTGTTTACTTCGTGTTAGAGAAGAGACGTTTATTTACTTTTGATAATCTAGAACTGTTTAAAAACATCTTAAAAGACACACACACACATTTCTTTGTATGACCTATATATGTGTTCTATTGGCGTCACTATAACATTTGTTCAAAATCATCGACATAATTTTGAGATTTGTTCAAATTGTTCTTTTATTTTTATTTTAGGTATCCACCATTAGTTTCTTACTTACCAAAGAAGGTTTTAGCTTCTATTTTCTCATCAGATGACAGGCAGATATTAGATTCGTTAAACTTAATAAACAAATATGATTTACAAATTAATGAAGAAAAACAAATTACATCTGAACAAGCATTACGTGCAAGCAAACGACATGTCTTTCTTTTATCGTCGCCTAATTCAACCGAAAGTGTTGCATCATTATTGTCATCAGGCTCATCAATGGCTACGGCATCCTTATATACAAAAATAGCAAAATTACCCAACAATAAAGATAATACTGACAAATTTTTACGCAAAACGATTAGTAAGCTCAATATCGAACGACTAAATAGGAGTCTAACTTTATTTCACGTCAACTGGTCGTATTCTTTTTTGATCAAATGAAACATGTCTGAACTTCATTCAGATTGCAGCTTCTTCACTTTTGAAAACTGTTTATTGAAGAATGTTCAAGTTTTTATACCGTATTGTCAATAACAAATGACTATTTCACGGCTGTACTATTTAATAACACATTTTCATTCTCATATTTATTTTAATTTTATTTACTTTTTTTAAGGAAATTCCAATCATCAGCATCATGTTCAATCTCAATTACGTTCAAAACAAAAATTATTATCGACAGGAGCCAGCTTGTATGCTGCGTATAAAAGAAAACAAAAGAAAAAATTAGAAACATCGTTTTATTCCTCTGTGAAACAGACAAATTTATCATCATGTTAGATCATTTCAACGTTTTTGTTCAAGTTTGAATAATAATCGTTGTTATTTTCTTTTTAGCTACGTCTATGAATTATTCAAATCCTATGCAACAAAATCCTCAATTATTACCGACAACGACCCATTTAAAATTACCGACAATGGCTCATATGGATAATAATAATCAAGTTAAATCAAATCGTCAACGCCTCAACGAATTGGATGAACAAGTGATTATTCTTGATTAATTTGTAAAGTTTTTAGTTTTTTCCATTTTTGAAATCGTTTTTTTTTACGTTATGTTCAAACATTGAGTGAAAAATTTTTGACTTGCTTAACATTCCTATATCGATGATAGTTCTCTATTAAGCTGTGATATATATTTTTTTTGTGAATGTTATTTTTCAAACTTAAATTAAATGAAAAAATATATATTCGTCTTAAAAGTTATTCTATTTCTCCTTAATGTATAGCTTCAATTAATTTTCATTGGCACGTAACCATTACGTCTCTTCTTATGAAGAAAACGGTTTAGCTTCGAGTGAGAACTCGATTTAGCGAATTTAATTTGTCAATTAATCAATGGCTATAACATGGCTTAACAATCGGAAATTTATACAGACGATATTGAATTAATGAACATCTGATATTTGAAACTCTAACAATATTTAAACAAACACTACAATCATCAAAAAATGTTGATTTTACTGTTAAATATCAATTTAATTAAAAGCATTACGAATCTTGTTAATTGATCTTAATCTACGTTTTTCAAGTTAAATCGAAAACGACCAAAATTCTTGTATTGATTATAACGATTATTTTACTCAATAGTCAACAACATTTTAAAAAATGGCATACCTGCTGTGAGAATACACTGGAAAGAATTGAAGAATATATATATTATTATTACCAAATAATAGACATTTATATAGTATGGATGAAGTTAATGAATTATCTTCACTAGAATTCAAGTAAAGTCTGTTTTATTTTAAAATTTTTTTATCAGCATGAAGAGAAATGCGGACTCTATTACGATGATGCAAAAATTCTTCCGTGTTTGATAAAAATCATGTTATATTATAAAGAGAAAAGAGTAAAAATTTCAGATAACATTTTTTATTTTATTCGACTCTATGGCTTGATAACTTTTAAAATTTCTGATCTGGTTGTATTTTCTTGTTTTACTCTTTTAGAAATAAATTTCTATTTTAGAAAACTGAAATGAGACTTTCGTTGGTGTAAGAAAACGAAAAAGAGTCTATCTGTTTAAAACATATAACAATCATAAAACATAGGAATATTATTCGTGATAAAAAAAAAAATACGGTCAAAGGTTATTTTTTGTTTTTTAAAATATGAAGTGGTATTTTTAGTGCGTAGGATGAAATAAATTCAATATTTTTATTATTTCAGTTGACAGCAGTGATCTATATGAGCCAATTTTGTTTATTTTTTGTCAAATATTATATGACATGTATACGTTTAGTTGATGGGAAATGGTTAGTACTAGGAAAAAAAGAGGAACATACCCGTACTCAGGAGGAGACTATCAGAAATCCAACTAGACTCTGAAGAACAGTGTTCAATTCGGTGAATTTCTTGTTTTTTCGTGGTAGGATCTCGAAGGGACGGACCATCCATCAAGATATGATCTTCAGATTGTAGAACTTGATTTTGGTGGCATCCGTCATCATATCCCTTCATCTTGATTCTGCTATTTCGACTTGCTGTACTTCACTGTTGTTTCATCTGTTCGAGTTTACTGGCCCCGGATGATATATGCTTCTCACTATACTGTATTCTCTCTTGCTGACACCAGTCTTTTGCACACACCTTCACATGTCCAATGATTCTCTGTGGCTTAAATACTTTTCCACATTTTGCGACATTGTACTAGTATTAATCAACATAAACAGTGATCTATTCAGATATATACAATTAAATTACAGACATTTATTTGAATAGAAAGTCCTTTTATTATTCTGTATTTTAATTGTTTGAAACTTTGTTTAATATTTTCGAGTTTACGTACGATAGCAACTTGTTTAGTTTGAAACATTTGATTATGATGCACAAATCATTGAAAAGTATTGTTATTATTAAACACTAAACTATTCTCTTGGTCTGAAGAGATCTTGCCCATATTACATCGATCTGTTTATAGACATAATTATTGTATTTGAATTGGATACTGGTATAGTTCATACCATTATAATGTTAATTTTACCAATCTTTTTCACTCTTATACTCTTTCTCGCTCTGAGACAAATTACAATTGCACTAGAACTAAGAGCAGGATACACAAAGTTTAAAGCAAACATTCTATCGAAAAAAATAAAATCTTACTCTTAGTACTTGCTTTGCATTATTTTTTCTTATAGATGTTATACTGTGATAAATGCACAACATCTTCTTCGTCTATTTGAAGAAGAAAGCAATTCATGGCAAAAAATCAATTATTTTTCAAATGTTTAAATCATTTTATTACATTTTATGCTTATTTTGGATTATTATTTGCTCTCTTTTGGATCTATTGTATTGTTATACCAGAATATTTTGAAAAATATTCATTATCTCAAACATTCTATATTTTATTTAATATTTTCTTTTTGTATTTTTATATTCAAGGTTATACTAATCTAATTTTAACGACTATCTCACGTTATTTTTTACGTACAAATAAACACAGTTTAACAGCGAGTGATTTTTTTTGTCCAAAATGTAATTCTTATTCAAATAATCGTTCTCATCATTGTACACTATGTAATTATTGTGTACCATTACGTGATCATCATTGTTTTTTCGTTGGCGTTTGTGTTGGATCACATAATAAACGCTATTTTATGTTAATGCTTTTTCATTTATGGTGGGCACATATAATTGGTTATTCTTTTATTTGGTCTTATATGTGGAAGGAAATTGGCGGATTTTGTTTAGAAACAATACTTAAAATATTATTTTTTAATATTGCTTATTTAATTGGATATATTAATTCAATGTGGATAGTATTAATTTGTTTATTACATTATCTTGTCTTTATTGATCTTATCCTACTCTCAGGAATCCAGTATCAAATGGTCAAGAGACTAATTCGAGGTCAAACACAGTATGAAGAAAAAAAGAATATAATCGATCCAACGTATAAAAAGGGAGAAGAATTTTATCGCATTTTTGGTGGTAAAAGATTTTTTTGGATATTTTTAAATCCATTATATAGACAAAATCTTTCTCTAGGCAATTATATCTAGTGTAATGATATCAATCAAAAAAGAAAAATAATTTTATTTCTATGAACTTTTTTGTATGTTTCCATTTTCTGTGATTCTTTTAGTTTTTACAAGATTTTATTATTATGTTTAATTTTAAATGTGAATTTTTAATACCATATTTGGATGACAAATAATTGCCGTCCATATTTTTAAACAATAATACCATTCATTTTTAGTATTATTCCATTTATTTTTATTACCTTTTCCATATTTCGTTTGTGATTAAAATTTTTATTACAAATAACGGTATCATTTTTTTTCTCAAATGTTTTATTTCTCTTATTCATATGTAAAACAGTAGTGTATCTAACGATCATGGCTATCTGGCATACAACATGTTCTATCTGCATTTTTTAAACTAGCGTTTAAAGTTAAGTTTAACTATTATTTTAGATGACCACCTCATCCGCTGTTGTCGAAGTAAATACACTCCGTGTCGATGAACGTACGACAAATCCTGCAGATCATCAGGGTGTTACATCTGACTATACGATTGCTGTTGATAATCCAAATATTAAATATACAAATGATTATATTGAAACTAAATATATTTATGAAATGAATCATTGTGATGTTGATAATATACAAAAAAAAGTAAATATAATACCAAGAAAATATGAATATCTATTTCGTACAAAACGTACTGTTCAACGAACTGGTGTCATGTTGGTTGGATGGGGTGGTAAGTAGAAAAAAAAGCAACAACAACAACAAAATATGAACACATTTTATCTTACACTTATTATCATTTATTCTATAGGTAATAATGGGACAACATTTACCGGCGCACAAATAGCCAATCGGGAACAAATGACATGGATGAGAAAAGGTAATAAAAATAAAAATAATAATTAAAATTTAGTTTAAACAAATATTATATGGTATTTCAGAAGGTATTCAATATTCAAATTATTATGGTTCATTAACTCAATCGACAACAATTCGAATTGGAAGTAATGATACTGGTAAAGAAGTTCATATACCATTCAATACAATCTTACCAATGCTAACTCCCAACGAATTGGTTATTGGTGGTTGGGATATTAATTCATCAAATTTATATGAAGCAATGCAACGTGCATGTGTTTTTGATTATGAATTACAAGAAAAATTGAAATCGGCAATGATTAAAATGAAACCATTACCATCAATTTATTATCCCGATTTTATTGCTGCTAATCAAGAAGATCGTGCAAATAATTTAATACCAATGGGAACAAAACAACAAGATTTAGAACATTTGCGAAATGATATTAGAAAATTTAAACATGATAATAATTTACAACAGGTTATAGTATTATGGACCGCCAATACTGAACGTTTTACAGACGTTAAAGATGGTTTAAATATGACAGCTGATGATATATTAAAATCAATTGAGAATAATAATGAAGAAGTATCACCATCAAATTTATTTGCATGTGCTGCTATTTTAGAAGGTTGTTCTTATATTAATGGTAGTCCTCAAAATACGCTTGTGCCAGGAATTATCGATCTAGCACAAAAAAATCAGGTATTTATTGGTGGCGATGATTTTAAGAGTGGTCAAACAAAAATGAAATCAGTACTTGTGGATTTTTTGGTTAGTGCTGGTTTAAAAGTGCAATCAATTGTCAGTTATAATCATTTGGGTAAGAATATACGGAGTTATAGATGTTTTTATTACTGTCAACTATAACATTTTCCTTTTTGATTTTAACAGGAAATAATGATGGTAAAAATTTGAGTTCAGCTAAACAATTTCGTTCAAAAGAGATAAGTAAATCCAATGTTGTCGATGATATGGTTGGCGCTAATCATTTACTTTACGATAAGAAAACAAACGAACATCCTGATCATGTAGTTGTCATTAAATATGTCCCATTTGTTAAAGGTATTTGATTTCATTAAAAGTACCTCTTTCTCTAGTTTGAAAAACTTTTGGATTTTGAGTTGAACATATACTAATGTAGAGGAAAGTCTGTGACCACTCCTAGCATTCCACGATCCTTCTCGAAAATATTATGAATTTTTTAAGTTTTTCCTTCAAAGCCTGTAAAAACTCAATTTTGTAGTTTCATCAACTTTCTTCCCTTCTTCCTGTAAAATTTTTCGTGGAGATATAAGCATCGCCTCAAATGCCATGAAGAAAACGATCTATCGTTTAGAAAATACTATCTTGCAAAATGTGTTTTTTCGACATTCCACTCGATAACTTGATCCAATTGACTTCAAAATGTTATCATATATACTAGATAAGATTGCCCATGTGTAGATTTTTTTCGTTTTATCGTTTTTTCTTTTCAAGTTATAGGAATTTTAAGATTGAAAAACCTGGATTTTAAGATGTTTTCCGGTGTTTTTGCTACAACGGAGAAGAAAGGATGATAAAACAATAAACAAAGCTACACTTGGGGAATATTGTCCAGTATATATGATAATGTTTTCAAGTCGATCGGATCAAATGATTGAGGGGTCGTAATGGAACGATATCAACAACCGAGTTTCCTAGAGAAAACTTGAGAACTTTGATCGCTAGTGATTTGCAAGAAAAATGAAAAGATACTCAATTCAGTTTTCAATTGGTCCTGAAATGGAGACGGCTTTGTCATTTTTAGTTAATATTTCACAATATTTCTACGGAAAGTTCTAAAAAGGAAGACGGTACTCTTAATTAGTTGTTGCTGTTTTTTTGAAAGATGTTTTTATTTTTTATTCTTTTATTAGATTCAAAACGTGCTATGGACGAATATATCTCGACAATATTTATGAATGGTTTAAATACAATAGCAATTCATAACACATGTGAAGATTCACTGTTAGCTTCACCATTAATTGTTGATTTGGTTATATTAACTGAATTAATGACACGTATTACGTATAAAACATCGGATATGAATGATTATCAACCGTTTGAACCGGTATTATCTATTTTATCCTATCTATTGAAAGCTCCAATGGTCATGCCTGGTACACCTGTTATCAATGCTTTATTTAAACAACATCGTTGTATAACAAATATTCTCTCAGCTTGTGCTGGTATTTCAATGGATACAGATATGTTATTAGAACATAAAACAAAATTACCAAAACCAATGAATTCAAAATTATAAAAATCTTAAAATTAATGTTAGATAATATTTAACTATTAGATAATTATTTAGTCGTATTAATTAATCATTAGAATTATTATCTGTTGTGTTGTTTTTCTCATATTGTTATATAATATTGTTTATCTAGTCAAAATAAATAGATATTTATATTGTATTATAAATATCGATATCCTTTGTTTTTTTTAAAAGGCAAACGAAAATAGGCTCGATTTAATTGTTGGACAAATTAACATACAAGAGACAGCAAAAACAAAATAAAATAAGACAATTGGTGATAGTAGTAACTTGTGCATTGATGATTAAAACCACATATTTTATTTGACATAAGCGCACATAATGGAACAATCATAAATTTTCATTTATTTAAACGGTGATATTTATTCTTTTTACACATGTATCGATGCAGTCTACTTCTCGTATAAATTTATTATCATTTCCTTTGCAACCTAGAGTAATCAAAAGAGAGGAAAAATAATTATTCATTAATTTAAATTTTAAAAGAAAAACATACCACTATGTACAAATGGTAAACATGTTTGTTTATTATAATCATAATACCACATTTGAATGAAACCGTTACATATTCCACGATTAGGTGCTGGTGCACACGCTAAAGATAAATAAATCGAATTATTGAGACATTCCAATTTATTAGAAAAACTAAACTTACTTATACATTTTAGTCGACAATCGTTTAATGTACGAAAATTATTTTTATTTCCACCGCTTCCACGATAAATAAAATGATGACATGTCTCCTCAACTGGATGATAATACCATCGATCATGATATCGTGGCACAGATTCATGATAACCAACGTGCATCGGTTGATGACATTCAAGTGGACGATCTTGGATAAAAAGTTAGAAAATATATTGTATGAAGGCAACCGTTTTTTTATAAAGCAAAAGCAAAAGAAGCAGGTTTTAATGTTAAAGAAATGAATTCAACTAAAAGGTCAAGCATAAGATACATACGATAAAATGGTAGACCTTTCTCTGTTATATTTAGCTAAATATTAAACAAATTATTTTGATAAGAATTTAACTGCTATTTAGACTGCCGTTCATCTGAAACTCAAGTTACTTTTTTCTCATCCCTTCATTGTTTTCACTTACCTTGTTTATCTAATGGTAGACAAATTGGTTCTTCCTGACTGTCAACTTCGCACGTATGATTATCAAAACATTGATATTTCTAGAAATTAAAAGTAGAATAAAATGATTACAAAATTCTTTGAATCAAGTTTATAACAAGAAGTTTCCAAAGAATTAATTAACGTACTTCACATGGTGGACTACATTCACATGTGTCATTCATTAGATCGAAACCATACGGACATTTTTTCGTACATTGACATGTTAAATCACATTGAACAATTTCAGATACTTTGATCGAAAACTGTTTTTCTATTGCCACTATTTGATCTGTTTCGTTTTCTAAACGAACATTATCATTAGGATAGTGTGTTGATATAAAGTCGTTGTAGCTAGTATCATTTTCATTTTGTATTTCATTTATAAAAGTGGTGTTATCTGTACGAGATATATTATCATGAAAGTTGTCTGAAATTGTTGTCACCGTTGTTTCATTTTTATATGTCCAAATAGTTGTATTAATTAGTATTGTATTGCTTTCTTTTTTATTTTCATTATTGTCATCATCATTGTCCAACACAGTATCGGTAATAATGGTCACATTCCCATCTGTTTTTGAATATATCGTAGTGAAATCCAATGCAGCGTTGGAAAAAGAATCATTGTCTACAGTGCCATGTTTAATAGTGAGACATTTTCCATCTTCATCGCAAATAGTACTTGCGTCGTTGTTCAATGCATTGTTCGAATTATCTTCTATAACAATTGTTGTATTATCATTATGGTAAGAGGTGGTAACATTTTCATGCGACAAAGATGGCATTATTTCACTTGTTACATTTTCCCACTGGTTAATTCCAGTATTATCATCCGTTACAGAAAATATATCCTTGCCAGTTGTATCGGATGATTCAGTTGTAAAATTGTATATGGTTCCAGTCGTATTTTGTTCGGATTGAGAACTATCGATAATTACTAAAAATTAAACACTGCCTTTTTAGGAATAGTGTTCGATCGAAAAACAAATATCATTGAACATGAGATCACATGAGATGAGATTCTAATGACGTCAGTACAATGGGGAGAGATAAGAGTAGATTAAAAAAGTTTAAATGTAAAAATTGGACTACGTAGAATTATAGAAACGCTCGCATTAGATTCGTAAGTAGAAAAGAACAAGAATCATCCGGGAATATAAGAACCAATTTACTTACTTAATGTAGTCATTAAATTTTCTTCTGTCGAGGATGTAGCATAACTATTGTATGATTTTTTTGTTATGTGTTCTGCATGTGATGCTGAATTTGTTTCCTCACTGCTATACCCAGTACTCATTGTTGTAACATCGTCAAATAAAATTGTATAATTACCAAGCTCATTAGCATTTTTATCCGCTGTATTTTCATCATTTATCGGCGATAATATCTCATTGGTCAAAGTCTCGATGTTTGATGATACAGTACTAATCAGATCGTTGTCATCTGATTGAATAATATTAATTGTTGTTAAAGAATTATTTGTGACATCATTGGTTTGGTTAACATCAGCAATATGTTTTGGGTGTTCTTCATAAACAATTAGTTTTAAAAATGGGTCTATTGTAATATTGTCAACATTGTTGAATTCTACATTATTTAGTAATAACAGATTGTTGGTCGAAGACAACTGACTAGTCGAAGTAACCAAATCATTTGTATAATTCTCATTTGATGTATAGGTATCAGATATGGTAGAGTTGATATCGTATTTATTTAAAATATCAGGTAAGACACTGTTTGTATTATTTTCAGAAATATGAACCAGATTCACAGTACTAGTAGGAGAAGTATACGATCGTTGCGTAGTTAATATTTCAATATCTACTACATTCACTTTTGTTGCTATCAATTCGTCAGAACTATTATTTATTATCGTTTCTTTAAATACTAAAGTTGTAGGATAGATATCGGTTACATTATTGGACTCTATGTGCTGGTCTATTAAATCATTCGAATTATTATCGGTCGATGTAGACACTTTCATGTCATCAGACAGTATTTCAATTTCATCATCAAATTCGTCATGTTGATTATTTCTTTTCATTCTTTTGATACTTGTCCATAAATCCGGTCGTCGTCTTGATAAAACAGTTTCTTGTAAACTGTTGTCAGTAGTTCGTTTAAATAATAACATGGTTGACGGTAGTGATGGGGAATGTGAAAAATTTGCTGATATAGAAGCATTGTATACTATTGATTTTGACAACTAAAGAAAAAATATGTTAACTGGTACGTAATTTTCGTAGAATTATGACTATCTGTGGCTTTTTCGTTTGGCATAGATAACAAATTATTTTCTATCGAATTAAAAACAAAAAGTTTTAATTAAAAATAGAAGAGAAAACCGAAATATTTCAATGGATAGTGCCAATTGTTGTTATCTATAATGAATTCTTATTTTTACTGACTATAGTCAGTACTATAATATAGAAAAATTATAAATGTACATACATTTTTCATTGTCAAAGTCATGCAATATTACTATCGACCATGCTATAATCGAACAAATATTGTTCGTTAATTGAGCGGAAATATGACTTAGTTACATATTTCATAGTGTTATTACTATCTGATTCACAACACTGATATTTCTTTTTGATAGTAGAACGATAGAAACCTATACTTTTTTACCACTCGACAGTCATGACTTGACAAAATAAACTTTTTCAAAGTTCAAAATGCTACCTGTAGATGATGTATAGTGCGTGCCTTTTAAGGATGAGCATGTCATTCCATGAATACCTCATGGATTTTTCTCTCTATGAATGAGTGGAAACCAGCACATATTTACACATATCGAGTTCTTCAACTACCAGCGTTCAGGATTGGCATCCGTTTTCTTAGAAGACTGTGTGGATAAGTTAGCTTCAAATATAGATTTTCGTTGATACTGAAAATTTCAAAGTATATTTATTTTTTACCCATTCGATTCAGTTTCATCATCTGCATAGAATACTAATATCAGTCTTAAACGGTGGTAGCTAAAGAGCTCGACTTGTATGACTGTGTAGGTAAATTGAAAATTCCACTGGATTTATGTTTTTAAGTATGATGGTTTTCTAAAGACTAGATTTTAACTACAGCTGTATCACACATCAAAAGCCGATGGACTAAGACGATATCAAAGCAAACAGTTTTAATGATGATTTCTCGATAAACAAATTTAGAGATTTTTACTCAGGGTAGTAGAAATTCAATTCTGGTTTACAGAGATGAGTAGAGTATACCTATAAGAAACTTACAAACCAAATTAGCAATATAAATAATCACATTTAGTAGTTGAGTTGTTATTAGACAAAATTTTAAAGTGTTACTTACGTAAATCATCAGTATATAACATATAAACGCATAATTAATCGATCTCGTCATTATTCGCTTTATTCACCTATTTTTGGGTTGGAATGAATAGGTTTATTTATTATGATTCACCTGTTTAAACAATTAATAGCTTTGTTACCTTAGCACAACTAAACATTATAAAAAAAACAACGATATTTCATCCGCCAGTTTGGATTTACTGCTTATCAGAAAAAAGTTGCCTTTACTTCTCTTCTTTTTTTCGCGTTATTTTATCTTTTATGAGATAACGTAATGGTCATTATGAACAATCACAGTCATTTTTCTCACTACTGTTGTGTTATTTTGTTTTGTTTCTTTTTCTGTTATACTGGCTGAGATGTAATTTGTTGATAATATGTATGAGTTTTAGTTTATATTATCATTATTAGTATGTTTCTTCTCTATCCAGTTAACTAATGAGAACGACATTGCGTTATTTCATAATATATATATATATATACATACATATGAGAGAGAAAAATAATAACGTAATGAAATATGTGGTCAATCAATGCACAGTATCTTATTTTTCTTTTGTTTTTAGAATGTAATAAGAGACAGAATGTATTGATAGTCATATGAAGATTCAAAATTAAATAGTCATTAAAAGAACGGGTTCGTCTAAGTACGTATATTAGCCAATTTTATACTTTTCTCTCAAAGGACTTGATAAAGTCTCGTCCTACTACATTTGACAAACACTGAATACTTTGGGACGCTAGAATCGGACTAATCCGACATCATGATGTCGGATTAGTCCGATTCTAGCGTCCCAAAGTATTCAGTGTTTGTCAAATGTAGTAGGACGAGACTTTTTTCTATTTATCAAGTCCTTTGAGAGAAAAGTGTAAATGACATGTAAAAGTGTGTTGGCTAATATACGTACTTAGACGAACCCGTTCTTACTAATCAGTATACACATTACGAAATGTTAAGTTTTTAGTCTACTCTATTCAATACTGATTTTTTGCCATATTACCAAAATAGCAATCAATCAAGATATTATTTTCATTGATGATCTTTTCTGGAGTTCAGGGACGCAGTAAGACTACGTAAATACGCTCAAGAGACTACTGTCTGTGCTGATGGTGATGTCTGAATTGACTAGTGTGAGTGAGTATGTAATCGTTCTTACTGTGAAGATTTTAACGCAGAAGTGAAAAGTCACAACATATCATGACATGATTTATTTCTACTACATGTGGAGTCCAACATCACATACCAACAGTTTGAATTACTGAGAAAGCTTTTTTAAGAGAAATCTTTATTCTATCAAGCGTCGATAGCTAACAAAATATAGCTTAAGAACTGTTGTTTCTTGTTTAAGTCAAAATATTCATACGAGTATATCGAACGGGAGTGTCGAAATGAATGACCCTAATAATGTTGTTAAGTTTTCTTCTCTTTCTTAAATTCTCTGAAGTTCATTTTTTTTTATTAAAACTTTTTTTGTTAAATTTCTACAAAAATTTGTGCAAACAATGTTTTTGGAAATTATTTTAGATAAAATTTTTACAAGAGTCAAAGGATGGATTTTCAGAATGTTGTAGAACTTAAGTATGAACATGTTGACGGCCCATCCAAAATAATTTATTATTTGTACTTGTTAGAGTAGAGTAGTTGGGATAAATTTGTTTCGGCTATGAATTGGGAACATGTGACAACAGTAACGAAAACGTTAGCCATGGTGCTGCATTCTCAGATAGACGTACCACTTATCAAATTGAACTACGGCGATGCAGATATTTCGTTTGTAAAAAAGTTCACTTATCTCGGATACACCACCACATCAAAACTGGGAATGAGATTTTTTCTTAATGATCAGTTTTTGAAAATTTGTCATTCATGTTGGTGCTCTTTTGCTTCGTTTGGATCGATTATCGATTCGGCTACCTCGGCGAACGTTTTTTGGCTATCGCTTTTTTCTTTATTTCGCTTGGTTATTACCGTTTCTCTCCCATCTCAAAGATAGACAACAAGAACGTTTGTGTAATCCTTATGTACTTTATTTGCAAAAAATCAACGAGCTCTGTTATTTAGATTTAAATCTATTTTTTTCAAATCAACCCGATACAACTGCTTTATTAAGGTGAGCGAAATTATGAACAGAGGATGAACGATGGTCAACTGAAACTGTTTGTCAGTCGATATAATCACATTTTTTGACTTTCTTCAAACTATTTGGTAACATATCGAAATGATTTCAAATTTTTTCGCCGTCCCTTTTCACTGATACGACCGAATATTGATTTTTTATTTTCTTATCTAGAAGAGCATACATTTTCTAATTATGACGAAAATCGTCTTTACCGGAGTAAGGCTGCGTCTACTAGATCCGAAACGTTCATTATTTATTTTCCATTTAAAACCGAAATAAATCTTGATCAGAACTAACACAGAGTGTATATTTGTATATGTCTTTTGTTTGCTCATAAACAACAACAACACAAGCCACGTGAATTATTGATCAGTCCTGAAAAAATAATATTCAGAATTCTATCTTTATATTTTTATAAGACAATTATACTGTAGTAAAACTAATCAAGAAATTTTACATTCGTTGAACAAAATAAACTGTTTTGAAGAAAATTTTAACAAATACGTTTCGTTTGCAAAATATATGGAACAGATGAATGATATATTTAATCATAGTTGAATGCATAATATTTTTAATCAAGGTCTCTTTTCATCCGTGTCATAAACATCCAATAACCATTATTTTTTGAAGACTCATATTTTTCTGTTTTCTTGTTATCATGAACAGAAAATAAAGACTGTTGTATTATCTCATCTATTATTTCATTAAGATAAAATGTCGAAATAATATAATTCTACGATTTTGCTTACTGATGGAGTGATAAAAGAGAAAAAAATATATTTCTTCTAAATTGTGTAATAGGAATACTTTGTATTTGTGATATTCATAAATGACAAACCATGTTGTTGCTGTTGGTCACTACGATATATCTGTTATTCATCATGATTGTTAATCTCTCAAAAGAGTAACGTGTACATATTCCATTTAAAGAAAGAAAAATTTGGGAATATAGAGTTATGTATCTAAACATAGATAGTCCCTTGATCATCATTATACGAAGTGATTGATTAAAACAAAAAAAAACAATTACACAATAATCGTTAAAAGAAAACAACTACGTATACACACACATATACATAGATATTGAATGTCCGATGAAATCTGTATATAAAGCAAAAAATTTTTGGACAGAATTTGTCTAACTAATTGGTCAAGATTGATAAAAAGCATAAAGGCTGTTATCTGTAACAATATAGTTTTATCTAAAAATTTGGGTACAATTTGACTGTCATATTTACAAGTTGTCAAAAATGAAATGAAAATTTAGATTCGGATTTGTAACTGATTTCTGTTAATGATTAAGACTCATATCAGTTTCATTGACAGTTATTTAACTTTTATTTTTGCTGATTTGGTTACATAAACGTTTTTTATATTGAAATAAATATGTCTTTAACACATGTAATATCATATTTGTGTTGTACACCTCTAACGTATGTGTGTGTATGTGTTTGTGTCAACATTTCTGTAAAATGAAATTGATTCTAATTTTGTCTTGTTCTCATATAAACCAAAGAAATGGTGATATGTATATATATATATATGTATGGATTCTTCTCCTATATTAAATTATGTCCATTATCCATGTCTAGAACAGGAGCAGCAAGTTTCTTTTTCTTTTTTTATAAAAATAAAAATTGTCATCTTGTTCTCTTTGTTTTTTTCTCTCTTTCTCTCTCTGTTGAACGATACTATAAAATTAATTGCTGCTTTTCGTACGTACACAAGTACAACCTAATAAAATCTATAAAAGATGTCTTAGTTTGAAAAGAAGTCATATTTTTTAGGAAGAAATGAAAGAGACCGCTTGGACACACACAACAATGAGCACAGAGAATTATAAACTTATCGATTGTATTCTGATTAACAGGCAAAAATAATGAGTATGAATAAAAAAGAAAAAGAAAAAGTTCAACAACACACTGCGTACTGATTTTTAAACATGAAGGACACCAAAAGGTAAAACATACGTTACTCTTTTTTAATAAAAAAAAAATTTTTTTTATTATCTTCACTTCTTATAAAAAAAAATAACAAAAGAAGAAAATAGTTTCGTTTATAATTAGAAAACGATGTTTGTTTTGAAATAAGTAGAAAAATTATTAAAGTTTATATTCAGTGTATTAATACGAAATCGAAGGATTTTCACTACACCTGAAGAGAAACTCTGTTTTGAGAGTTTATTATTCTTGTTAAACGACAACGTCTATTAAGAGAAAAGAGAGAAGAACACGTTGAAAGTGCGGTTTTTCAAATAATTTGAAGTATGTTTCATTTTGAAAAACAAAATAAAAGAATGAAATATGTAAACTATTTCATTTACTATTACATTGTACTATGGATGCTTACAACGAGTACCATAACGAATAAATTTGAGTTAGTTAGCATAAACAGTACTGTTACAAACAATGATCATGTGTTAGAGGAGGCAAGAGGTTTTCATACGGTATGATATAATCCACTAAAAGCTTAGCTAATATTAATCGATTTTTATCTGAAATTTTATCAGAAGCTCGTAATTCTCTTTTAGAATAGTTGGTAAACAGATACTGGACTAATTTATAAACAAATCGTACAAATAGAGATAAAAAAAAAAAGAAGTGTTTCTCATGAATGAAGATCGTCCATTAATAAAACAATCCATGGTTCGAAAACTTCGTACAAACCATTCACAATCAACTGTTTTGACTAGCAGTTCTGCTGATTCATCACCAAACAATAGTAATAATAGGCGAAAATTATTTTATTGTACAGATGATTATCCTCAGCATTCACTCGAAGATGAAGGTTATGCCAGCATTACAACGACAACTACAACGTTGGGTAGTCAATCAGTGGAAACACCGTTTCTCCCTTCAAGAAGTTCATCGTTTACAAAACAATTTCAAAAAAATGATTCAGATACAGATGATTCTGATTCATTTGACGATATGATCGATTGGCCATCGTTAAATAATCATGTACAAAATCTTGTTGATCGTCTCGATAGTTGGTTAAATGAACCACTTCCAGAGCGTCACATACGAGTAGAACGGCCTCATGTACGAAACTCTTATCCAGTTTTACAGAGAACATCAACAATACCAACAATCGATTTATTATCAAGATCAACAACACCTAAAATACCAAATCAGAGCAATATCATTGTTAGTTTTGTACCTAGAGATAACCAAGTTAATAAAACTATCAACTTGACGCGATCAGATTCGCCATCTGATATGGCCAAATTAAAAAAGTATGTAATTATATTTTAGCTTAAAAGTGAATGTTCAAACATCATCTTTTTCTAGAATTAACACTACACCACTAACAGAAGCAAATAATCAACCAATCCAGGTAAATATAATTAATCAAAAGTATCATCATTATGATCTACATCACAATATGATGCAAAAAAACTCGTTTTTTTTAATAAAGTTTGAAAGAAAGTAGAGACATACGGTTTTCACTGTTTAGTAGCCAAGAACGGAACACGTGGTTCTATAGAAGAAGAAAGTATTCCACTTTTTGCGATTTTAATGAAAGATTAAAATATTCATAAACTACTCAAAATCGATTTCAAACATCTTCGAAATCTCAACATACAATCTATTTTACTTGTATTACACCATGGAATATAATAAACATTTAAAGAATAATAGAAATAATTTGACTCGTTACAAAGTTTTCTAGAAATCTTTCAAGGTATGGAACTAAATTCTAATGGTCTTAAGTACCGAAGAATGTTAAATAAATAAAACATTACATCCTGAGATCCAGTAGTTGTGTAGATCGATTTTGAGTGATTTATGAATATTTTAATCTTTGATAAGAATAGCTAAAAATTGGTTATTTCATTTAATATAGGTTTTTATCAGGCTGATGAACTTTTTCCTGAAAGAAACACTACTAGGAGAGTCAGCGTGATTGAGCACTGTTTCCATTCATTTTCGGGATTACTCTAGCTATAGAAATATAAATTCTGGGGCTCGCAGGAAATCTGATGCCATGCTTAAATCATGAAAAATTAAGAGGTTGGTTGCTTTCATGTTTGAAGAGGACACTTTGGACTATCAATTAGCGAAAGAAAACGAAAATTTTTGTATGACTTTTGGAATGGTACCTTGCTTTTCCAAAGATTCTTTCAAAATGAGTCGTCGTAAAGAAGTTTTTTTTCTCTATTTTTTTTCCCGTAGAGCCATGTGAAATGGTCATGGCTATTAAATAGTGAAAACCGTATGCCTCTATCACCTTTCTTTCAAGCGCTATTCAAAAAAGTTTCTGCACTATATTTTGAAATAGATAGTAGCACTAAAATATAATTATCTTCTCTTGCAGCAATCTCAACAGTGTACATATTGCGCAAAACTTATTCGAGTTTCTATTGAATCATCTGTTAACGACAACATAAAACGCTACACGATGTGTCCATACTGTGAAAACATTTACTGTAATAAATCGTGTCAGAAAAACGACTGGACACTACATAAACAAAATTGTCGCCTATCATATGCTTATAGCTGCTGTGGATATATTTTACGGCTAATGAAAAGCAATTCATATTTGTTTGTACGTTTAAATGCCTTAGCTCGAAGCGGTTATTTGACATTGGGTAGAGGAGCCATTACATTGTATTTTGATAATATGCAAGAAGCTGAATCGTATGTTAATTCTGATGTAGAATATAATCATTTAATGGCAGTTTACTGGCCATTAAATACATCTTCGAATAAATCGACACAAAATTTACGTTTGATTGAGTTAGAACGTTTGAAAGAATTATGTGCAATCTACGAACCAGAACAAGAATTCATTTGTCATGTAACAATAAAAGCAGGTAAAGATCATATTTTTTACTATTTAAAATAAAATTGTGAAAATTTATTTTTATTTTTTTATTAGAAAATGATTGTAACAATCGACATTATCGTTATACATGCGTTAGTCGAACAATAAATTATAAACTAATCGATACTAATTTATCACAATCTCAACAATCGAATAATAATACATTGTTCTTAACGTCTTTATATGAGAATCTAAATAGTATCGATATAACTACGACTCGACACGCTTATTTTGCTAATTTACAAGTAGAACTTCGAAAACGTGGAATTGAAATTGAAGAACATTATCCAGAATTATATGAAAAATTATGTGAATATATATCCTCAACCGAAACACTTCAATATTTTACGCCCATCTGCCTGTTCATGAGACATCGTTATTTAAATCAATTATTCATGTGTGTTATTATGCCTGATTCTGACGTGGATCGATCCTGGTTAATTGATCGATGTTTGCTAAATCAAACGAATATTTGTGATTCATAATGTGCATTTTTCCGGTATCTGTAGTCATTAAGTTTCATTGGATAACACAGATCTTTTCAAAGCAATGACTAGAAAACGGTTTGTCTATCTAGAATTTGTTCACGTTTGATGGATGCAATTAACTATAAAAGGATGTCATTTTTTGACATGTTATTTTACTAATTATCAAATGTTTATGTTACTAGAAAAATTTTGTTCATTTCCTCTTCACATCTTAAGTGAGGCAAATATAGACGTATCAGAAATAAAGTATTGCGTGTATAGACACATTTTTGTTTAATACTATTGCGGAAATATTTATTCATCAAACGTACTAAAAAGGAGGGAAGAAACAACACTTGAAAATCTACACTTGAGACTAAAATGCTACTTTAATATGACGAGTATGTATGCGATAACAAAAAAGAACACTCTGAAACTTGTTTTTTTTGTCATATCAATCAATTACTTATTTTTATCATGTATTCATAACACTTTTGTTCTCAAATTTTGTTTTATTTAAAATATGCGGTACAAATCAATTTCGTATTATAATATTCGATCATTTTTTTTAAAATCTCTTTTTATACACAATAGAAAGTTGGAGACGTATAGACAAAGCATTTTCAACACTTTCATAAAAGAACTACTCTAGTGGACATATTTGATCTAAATTTGCAACACGGTTTATTGCTATGGCGTACTTTGTGAAAGGACCAGGCCAGAAAGAGTTCTGGTAAAAGCAATTTGAAATTTCTAATAGAACACTTGAAACTCGTACATTTTCTTTATCCACATACATTCTCATATAGAAAACTTTCTCCTATTCTATACTGTATCTTACTCTTTTGTTTACAGTCTCTTTTTGTCTTACCACGTGATAAGTGTCCATGCCGCCATCCACTTGAGAAGTCATCGGACAGCGCCATTTGTTTCCATACTCACAGTAGTGTGCTCTATTCTTCACGAATCCCGATGGTAAAGTTGGCGGATGATTTGGGCGACTAGTTCTTGCACGTAGTCAAGAATTGAAAATGTCTTTTACTCAGTTATTGTAAACAATCAAACATTAGTCGATAACAGGCAATACATGATAAATGTGTTTTAAGTAGAGGAGGATAGTGCTGAGAGTGCGACATATGCTCAACATCTACCTACATTTCTTAGCAACATGTTCAATGCGAAGTTTCCATGAGGGATTGTGCAACAGACATACACTGAAATGTTCAATTCCATAGGTTGTTTAAACTATAAGACAGTTGCCTATGATTGCGCGTGACAAATCTACGTTCGACATGAATATCTTGGTGATTTCGGAACACTTTTATTTACATGCATGTACTTCACGCTGCACTGTAAAAAATAAAGCATGCCCAAAACGGACACCGAACTTGCGCATCACTTTAATTCGCACTGAGAACTTTTACACATCTTCGGGCACACTTTTTTTCCACAATGTACTACGAATTTTTTTAATAATTCTTGCTTATTCAAAACCAACGTGTAAAAATCGACGCACGTCAGCAACGTGTTCATTCGAATTGTTAGCTCAGCTTCAATTAATCTTATGATCATGTTGTTTAGATTATCCGCACATAGGTTATTCATGTGAGAAAATTGTTTCAACAAATGAGTTCGATGCTAGAATAGAGAAAATAAATAAGATCAAATTTTTGAATTTCAATATGAGTGTTGTTGTTTAAGAAAGCAGGTACGCCCACAGTTACTGATCTGAATTTACTTTTTCTCTGTTGAATCTTTCATTGAAATCTTGGCAGTGGAACAGCTCGTTGTGACGGAAAAAGCTTCTTGGTTTTGATCTTCTGTCGCGTTGGCTTCATTCTTTTCCTCTTCGTCTCCGTCTTTCTGGACAATTGTCGCTGCCCTTTCGTGTGAGAATGAATATTTATCCATAAGATCGATCAGTGAGCAGTCTGAATTTACAATTATTTTGTACGTATTTAAACTTCATTAAAAAATCACCAAATAGTTTATTTGGATCAATGATGATTTTGTTGAGGAGAGTGATACAATCAATGATGCTATCAAATCGTATTTGATCGACTTCAGCTCGTCCGAAGAATGAAACGGCAATGAACAACCGCTCGTTTCGACAAACTAACTTTGAATATAGAAAATAATTTTCTCTATATATATTGTGAACGATTGGATAATTTCTGTTCGTGTCGTACCTGCTTGAAGAGTATCCAACACTGATGTTCTAATGTGATTTAAATCGACAATAGCGATATCCGATCGTTGCAATCGCAAATTACTCTTCTATATTTCGAATAATATATTTCAAGTAAATACAACGTAACGTGTCCACTATCTGAGGGAAAAAATGACGACAATATTTTTGGATATCGGTCTTCGAAGTCAAAAAAATATAACGATAATGGCCTGAAAACAAATAATACTCTCTTAATAGAAGAGAAAAGGGACAATCATAGAAATGTGTTTCAATAATACCTAAGAGAACATAAACAAGCACAAACATGGAAGAAAAATGCAGGTGACAAAAATTAGTCAAATTACTTTTCGTCATTGTTGAATGAAATTTAAATAGTTGTCGAGTCCTTTTGACAAAATCATTGCAATATCAATTGGTAAAGATATCATTGATATATTTTTGACAGTATTATGAGGATGTGAGCACAACCATTAGCTAAATACGAACTGAGAAGCAATTAGACATCATACCTAACAGCAAAAAACGCCTAATCATGCATCATTCAACGACAACGAAAATAAATCATAAGAGTGACAGTCGCTCTTAATAAAATTTCAAGTTTGTAAAATATTTTATACTTATCTATATCTTTTATTCCAAGTAAAACTAGAACAGAGAGCCTTAATCAGTTATCGACTGGATGATCAGTTAATTTCTGTTGTCATCAACATAGTGCAACACAGTCTTTGTCTCAAATGTCAAACAAGATTCCCACTAAAAAGGAAGAAAAGAAAGATAAAAAGGTAAAAGGATGAACCGTTTTTATATTACGTGCTAATGATTAGAACGAATTTAGCATCATTTGTGATCTTACACTCGCTTTTCGGAAAGAGATGCCTGATACAAAAAATGACGGATCGCCACGTAAGCGTTCTGTAACTGGCAAGGTTGTAAAAAAGAGAAACTAGTTTTAACAAATTTAGTTAAGTAATCTGTCGTATGAAGACTTTTTGAAAGAAGTAAAATCAAATCAGAAGAAATCGCCCTGCTACATCTGTAATTCGTCACGAGCTGGCTATCGACGAATTTTCGGCAGGGACAAATATCAAAAAGAAGGACCGTCACTCTTATGGAGGAACATTTAGCAGTCAGTCCTGGTGATAACATTCCATTCTTTTCAAAGACAACAGCTATATTATTTTCGCACATAGTTCAATATTTTCATATTCAAATTACTATTTTTTTATTGCTTGGTGATATGCCAAGCATACAGAGTTTGATAGAAGAACTGAAACAACATATAACACAAATGCACAAAAACAAACTGATAGTTTATTTCATAAGACCAGTCTTCTGAGTCAGGAGAGTAAGGCATCATAGTATTTTAAACTGATATTCTCATCGAGTTTATCAACAGCAATGAAACAAATATTTTAAATACACTGTTTTATAAGTTGTCATCTAAATAGTTCTAGAAGACACAGATCTTTATTCATTACTAGTTCACACAAATAAATAAGCATATTTTGTATTATAGAATGAAAAGTTATTTTAGTTTAATTAGTAAAAATATATAATATATCAAACGAGAAAAAATTTGTTTTATTAGTTATCGTGATATTGAATTATATGTGAAGCTCAGCAAAAACAGAATCTAGAATCGATATTTATTTCTACGATTTGTAGATTTATCGTTTTTAAAGCACTATGTATTATTGTTTGTAATAATCAAATTGGTAATAATGAAAGTTCTTTTATTATGGGCAAGGAGAGTGAAATCATTTTGTTGTTAAAACAAGTAGAAGGAAGACTATTAGGTGAGTGTAGAGAAGAGAAGATGTGAGTAAAAGGATGACGTTGTAAGTGAATTGGTCTTATTATGTTTTCATGGCCAGCAATAAGGATCAAAACCTAATGATACTTTTATTCATCTTCCGTTGTTTCCAGTTGTTCAAGTTGTTTTCCACCATATATCTCATATTTAAAAAGTGATTAACTTGATAAAATTAGAGTTTTATATCAAAACCAATCAGTTCGAAGGAAAACTATAGCACAATGTGTACTGATATTTGGTTAACACAATCAGATTTTTCGAAGTTCTCAAAGTTTCAAAGTTCATCTCTAGTACAAACTTTCTTAAATGATGATGTTGAATGCTTTTTTGAATACTGTGACAGCGGTCTAAAGTTACTACGATGGTATTTTTCGTTGAAGAAACGAGCTGTTTTAGAAAAAACTTTTTTGTCATTTTTTGGCTATGGTATGATCTCCGTGATTTCTAAACCTCACTCCAATTCTTTTTCGGAATAAGAAACATATATTGTATCATAAACTTGTAATAAATTAACGTTAAGTTAACAAGTATGCTTTGGTAAAATTTTTTATTTAAAAATAAAATTATAAACAGCAAACAATTAGATATCTAATCAGAAATTTATAACTTATTTAATATAAACTTGACTATTAACGGTTGATGATATATCTTAGCGTAACGATAGGGCATCAATTAGTCTAGTTTAACTCATCATAGTTAAAACTGTGTGTTGAAATGGTTTTAATTCTAACAGATTGGATACAAATCGGCGTATATAGAAAAATTTGTCTAATTTTTGATAAAGAATAGTTTTAATGACAGTTTCTCTTTCATATAGAACTAGCTGTTTTTCTGTCTTTTTTTCTATACAATGATGTTCATGAATTTTTTCCTCAACACTTGCATATCCATCATCAGATGGAGTCAAAGATGAATTAGACAAATCATAATCATCAGTATCAGACAAAAAATTCATTTCATATGGATATAATTTTTGTTGTTCTTGTTTTAAATCATCATCATAAACGAATAAAGAAGTCAATTGCATATACAGTATTTCACATTCTTGTTCTTGTTGTATATAGCTTAAATTTTTTTGTTGATGAATATAGTTATCTGATTGTTGTATTACATCGTCATCACACTGTTTAATGGAACTAATTTTTGTTATTAGTTGTGAATCTGGAATAGATGATTTGTTAACATGCTGTTCGATGACACAATCATCGATATTATCTAAAATAATAAATAAACGAAAAAATGTTGTGTTATAAGTGATTAACATATACAATAATTTTGCCATTATACGAACCTGTCAGAATATTATCTAATATGATAGTATCATTTCTATCATGATGTTTACATTTTAAATTTGATTGTAATTCCCAATTATAAATATTGTTCGAGATTAAATTGATAGATTTACTTGATGATTGTTGTTCATCATCAATTTGATCATTTTTCAAAAATATATTTAAACTACCATTTTGTTCATTATATTCAAAAGCAATTTTCAAATATTGAGTTAATTCAAAACTTTTCCAAAAAGTTTTCATTGTTTTTTTTATCTCACAGCTAGATTAAATAATGATAGACTTAACATGTATCATTTATGGATGAAAAAAGTTTTTCTAACTGAAGTATCGTCTATTCTATTATATCTCAAGTATTATAACACACATCTTTAAGCATCAATGAATCAGAATTTTATATTTCTTTTGCTATATGCTGTCTATAACAAATAAGTTATTGATAAGCTAAATATTTTTCAAAAAATCAACAGAATATTTATTCTTAAATATTGGTTCTAAAAACTTTGTTCAAAACTTACGTGTTGAATTAGAGAATATAAATAATATAGTTAAAACTTTACACTGACGATTAAATTGTTTCTTCTCTGCTGAACTAAAACTTCTGTATTTATATTATATGTGCTTTTATTTCCACTTTTTTTTCTGTACGTACCAGCTGCTAAAATGGATGTATGTACGCTTTCTTTCTTATATTTTAACTAATTTTTTTTTCCTAAGTGATGATGGAACGTGTCAAGTTTTTGCTTTCATATTGTTCTAAGAGGAGGAAGAGAGAGAGAGAGAGCGAGAGAGCGAATAGACATGCAGTAATTTCTCTATAAAAAAGATTTTATACGTCCGTTCTATAAAAAAAATCCCGGAAATATTTATCCTTGGTTCAATAAAAATCTCGAAATGAAGGATGAAAGAGAAAAGTGTGTTTCTAACTGTTCTAAGAAGTATCTTTTCTCCTTTAGATAATAATAGAGTTGGGGAATTTGTTTCTAGAGAAGGTCAAGTTAAATGAAAATTATACGAATTACAACATTGTCATCAACAAATTAAAGACAAAAGTAGAAAATAATACTTCCTTCCACTCCGGGATTTATTTAAAGACAACATTTACAACATTTTTAAGAGTATTCTGTTTTTTTTTTAATTGCATGCAAAATAATTTCAATATAGACTAGAAAGCAAGTGAAAATTGATTTTAGCCTTTAAAAAAATAATTTCTCTAACTATTTATCATATAACCAGATCAGATTTGTAGCAATTTTTCTCGATGTTGAGTTCTCTTCCGCTTTTTAGCTTTATTTCTTATGGATATTTGATTATCGTTGTTTCTATTCGTATATGGGAGACAGCATATTCAATAGTTATTATAAAATTGAAGAAAAAAATATGTTAGAAAAAAATAAAAAAAAATAGCACGCAAAAAAACACAAATAGTACAAAATCAGCTGAATAGATAAAAAAGTAATAAAAAAATCAATAGTAGCACCAAAGCCAAAAAGACTAAAAATAGAAACTACGAAAATAGTATAGCCTATACTGTGCATATATTGGATGAAATGAGTTCATTTGTTAATTCTTCATTCTTTTTTCAAGATAAGGTATGTATATGTGTAGGCGTTTCACCTCATCTTAGTCGATATATACATACCAGAGATGGGCGAGTCTAATCATTTCCAAGTTCTCTATTTTTTTTCTTAACTTTATTTACGGTTTTCAATACTGGAATCTTTGTTTTTTTCGATTTACCTACAAAACCCTATCATTGCTTGATTTTTCAACGTGTTCTGGTTTTTTAAGTGGTGGCTGGCACTTCATGGTACAGTGCTCTATTTTCTTCACTCAGTTAATAAAACGAAAACAATCTGAAGAGGGCATTAGACAAAATAAAAGGCTATCGAAAGTGACTTTTTAAATGTATGAGTTCGAGTCTAGTCAGAATTTTCTTGAGTTGAGACTCGAGTTGGAGTCCGAACTCATCCATCTCGGATATGTACAGTAAAATTTCGAACAACACAATCAATTAATTGTAATAAACGCTATTGTAATGTAATCTTGCGCATCCTTTGTTCGAATTTATTACACCTATTTCTCACTTTCCTGCGTGAAAGAATATTTTTTTGCGTTAAAACGTGTTCGTGTTGCGTACGATTAACTTATACAATTCTATTGGAAACGGGAAATGACTTGTTACATGGAATTATTTTTACAGATTTATGAGCGTTAATAACAGGATGACACGTAGAATGTAGAAGAAATTGTATTAATGTATTTTAAACCACTTAATGCAGCACTTATAAGTGTAATAAGTCATTCGTGATACGCACAGATCACGCAGTTTCATGCGGAAAGCATTAGCGACGCAAAATGTCCATCAGTACTCAACTTCTTACATGAGATTTCATATCCAAAGATGCCAAAAAATAGTTCGAGAATAGTAAATGCTAGACATTAACTTAAGTTAAAGATTTTATAGGAAAACAGTAAAAAAAATAACTACCTATTATTTGATATAATTATAGAAAAACTTTTTTAATATCATGTCATAAATTGTTAGTACAACGTTTGATAAATATAACATTAAATACAATAAACATTCAATATTCACTTAGAATTGGTGAATTTCTTTCATCATTCATATTTTTATTAAATTTGCACTATGGCGAGAAGAGCTGAAATAACATATTAAACAGCCAGAACGGTACAACTAACTGTCATTTCCACAAGAAGTTCAACATCATCTGAAATCAAATTGATAGGAAATGGTTGTAATAATGTTGAAAAAATAGCAATTGTCTTTCGATAACATCTTTTGTACGATTGCCTGTCACATAATTGTAACTTTTCTTATTAAAAGTCTCGAATCCAAAGTGATCGGTCTTGTTACAGTGAAAGAGAAGACAGTGTAAAAAAGAGAAGTTGTTTTTTTTGTAAAATTTTCTCGAACAGATATGCGATAAACGTTTATTTTTGATAGGACCCTGAAAACCATCTGATTGTATAATTAGCTGAAAAAATGTGCTAACATTAATACAACGAACGAAGGCTTTGATCACTGCAGAGTTCAGAATATCGTAATTTATATAAGTGAAAAATAGCTTATAAATGCATTTATAAATCAAATGTTTATAAATAGTTAGTTATAAACCGATTTATAGCTGTTTCAACTCCTAGAAAATACTTTTAAACCCTTCAGTGACTTTAATCATCTTGTTCTTTCTTTTTCAGGCATATCATACAACATTTCTCATAGTTTCCGGTACAGCAGATCTGCCAGCCAAATCTTCATAAAAAATATGGATAAATACAAATAGAACATGTTCCTACAACGAATTAAAAAAAAAGAAACAAGTTTACATTTGTTAAATGAATGCGTCTCGTTCAAATGTCATCATCACTTGATCCTCGTTACGATCTGTCCAAGCGCATCAGCTAAAAAACGTAAGTTCGTAACGTTTTGTGAAATTCATAGTTCTTCAGTCGAGCAACGTAAAGAGTTGGGGAATGTCTTATTTTGTGGCTTAAAGAGTTTTCTTTCAAATGGTAATTAAGCAAAGTCTAGCTCTAACGTAAACACCTGCATAAAAATTCAATAAGGCTCTTTTGCGCGAAAGTGGCGTATACAAAAACATTATGTCACTTAAACTGGTCAGCTGCTAGATTTTGCTTAGTTACTATTTGAAAGAAAAATCTTTAAGCTAGAAAATAAGACGTTCCCCAACTCTGTACGTTGCTCAACTGAAGAACTATGAATTTTACAAAACGTTACGGACTTACGTAAAAGATGACATTTACGTGGATAAGCCCTATAGTGTTCAACCTCTAACAATAACTAGACGTTTTAGATAAACGAATTGACGGTAACGATCAATTACCAAAACATATTGATGCTTTCCTCGCTCCATGAGGGCCGTTTGTTAGGATCATCGATTCGATCATAAATATGACTGAAATGTAACAGAAATCAAACAAACTAATTTAAAGAAATCATGCACCTTGGCAGGGTAGCATCTAAAGGTTCTAAAAGGTGGAACTCCCAATACTGAGACATCTAGTCACGTTAAGAGATTGTGACTACCACTCTAAGAGGTTGTGTGCGGTATTTCAACAGGTTGTATCCTCCAGGGAGAGGTGGGGGTCAAATTATCTTAAAAACAGCGATTTTGGGGTATAAAACTGTTATTCCTCTTCTTCGAAGATAGTGAGGGAGTTCCACAAAACTTAATGGTGTACCTGAAGAAATCCTAGCGTAAGAAAAAGTATTGTGCAATATACCGCATGCTTTTGGTAATACAAGTGCATCGTTTAACAACATAGTGATATTTTTTTCTTTGACACGTAATAACGGTTCCTATTTTTCCTCCTTCTGGTTTCTACACAATCGTCAGCAAGCTTTTTATTTTTCTGCCAATAAATGCGTTTTACCCAAACTCACCAGACTAACATGATAATACCGTAAATGTGTACAGCTGGAGATCTCCCATTTTCTTGATTTTGATATCATTTTCTAATCTTTTATGACGAAAATAGAATAATTTACAAAAATGTAAAAGCTTAGCTTATCGTAGTTAATGCACACTATTCTTGATGCTATCATAGTGATCCACGTTCTTCGTGAAGTGGGGCTAAATAGATAACTGTGTTCACGTAAAGCTCAGCTTTTTACTAAACTATGTTTCTGCGAGTGCGATTGAGTGTAATTGTATTGTGACAAAAGGATATAGCTATCCTTCTGTCTGATATAGTAATACAGTTAGAGTCGTCTTTATGATTGTCAGCCACATTAAAGATTTTCGCTTTTGTATTTCCATTTTTTTGCAGAAGTTTTATGGAAAACTTCAACGCTAGACGTCAGATAAAAACATTTATTTTGACAGGTTTGGGGTTGCTTATCTCCTCTTAAGCAATAGCTTTGAAATACTTCAACCACTTATTTTTAAGAATAATGAAGTTGTATAATACCTGACGATATCTACAAGCCGTTTCTCTAGAAACAATTATAAAAAAATTAGAATAGATCTATTTTTTCTATTGTAAATGCTTGATAACAAACTGGAACACTATGTTTGAGAAAAAGAAAAACACAGCACACACACGAAAAAAAATAGATTATGCCACAGAGATAACGTTGAATGGACATGTTACAATAAAGAAAAATATTGTTTTTGTTCAAGTGTGTAAAAAATCTTTCCTGTCGAAAAAGTACAGACATTGATAAAGAAAGACAACATACATATGTGTATGCATATTTAAAGAAATACTTTCTATTGTCGAATGAGAAAAGTTTGAATATGAAAAGCACCAAAATATAATACAACATGCAAATATCTGTTCATTTGTAGAAAACATGAATCACGAAAGACATAAAAATACACACATAAATAAATAGAAAATGAAAAATGGCAGATAGTAATCATCGGCGTACAAACACAACTGTCAATAGCCCTAAAACGATATGGAAAAAATTTGAAAAACAGAGTTACTAACAGCGAAAGAATACGAGTTAAAGTGTACAAGGATTTAAAAATAAATATGGATCTTATCTTCAAAGAGAACTGGAAATTATCTTTAGTTTACCTAGAACATATGATGCAATCACTTTGGAATTAACACTCATGTGAAGATAATGTGGTATTCTTGTATTTGTGTTTTCCTCTGGTAAACTAGGTAAAATTAACACAAAAGCCGATAATAATCCGGCTATGGTCATCAAAAATACAACAACCGGATCTCCTACAAAGATTAAGAAGAGCGTATTATTTTTTTTAGATTATTTTTTGCCATTCACAACTTACGAATGTCTTGCGTTAAAACATTGGCAGGATTTGCGGGTGCTAATGACTGAGAAGAAGAAGACGAAGAAGACGGGGGTCGAAGGCGTCCCGAAGAACTGGCAGCATTATCATCATCAAAATTCTCTTCTAAAGGTTTATAGGACAAAATTGTACATGTTACATCTCTTTTACCTAGATACAAAAACTAAAGACAATGTAAGGACATGTAGTGAGTAAAAAGAAATAAATTACCAATGAGATCTTGAGGTTTTCTTCTATCATAAAATTGTATTCGGATTTTATGTACAATGTTTTGATTTGATGACGAAGACGATATGTCCAGCAGTCTCACGACGCTGTCGACTGAATGTTGTCCACGAATTTCTCCTTGCGGTTCGGCTATAAGATATTTTCTTGGCGCTGTACATAACACTAAAAGAACATGTAAACTCTACTTCATAAAATAATAGAAGAAACAATAAAACAGGCAACAAACCTTTATATTTGACAGGAAACTCGTATGGATTATAGATTGTCAAGATCTGAGAGAAGGATGTTGAATCGTCCAAATAGAACAATAATGAATTTGATGAACAAAAAAACGGAAGTTGTAAAGCATTAATCGAATGGGATTGCAATGACATCAATTAAGACATCTAGGAAAACAAAGGAATAAACTAAGAGAATCGATCGTCGATAGCACATGCGTTGATATTATTTCATCTGTCTTAAAGCAAATATTCAAGCTAGATCAACGACAATGAATAATATAGATTGCAAACAAAATAAATAGATAGCGATAAAACATTACATAAAATCATACGCTCGAAGCTCAGCTGATTTATCAGCAAAAATAGACAAGCCAATCATAAAAGAGCTATTAGAAACGTATCCTAAAATCAATTTAAATCATTGTTCAATTTGATATTTGTTACATTTTTTCTTAGTTTCAATTAAGTATTAAACTCTTTAAAAGAATTTTTGAATGATACAGAAACATGCGACCTCTCTCGAAAGCTGAATATCCCCTATTCTTTTATATTTAATATATTATGTCAGTTAAACTGATACAAAAACAGATAGACATTATGCAAAATTTCGTTGATAGGTCGCTGCTGTCTGTGTTTATTTTAGTCGGATTCTCTGTAAACTTGCTGCACAGCATGACTGATGAGGGAACATATTTAGGTGTTTAAGCCCTTTAGGTCCCATCTGTTGGCGATAGGTAGACCTCAATGAGGTATGAAAAACCTCAAGAGGATTTATCCCCTCGCACCTTTGTTTTCGAGATATCGAATT
>CAJNOQ010001086.1:0-36319 GCA_905250885.1 Didymodactylos carnosus | reverse complement strand
TAATTAACTCATATCTCCGTCAAAAAGGTGCATGGGCCCAAACCAACTTGGGGTTTTTCACTGCTGAGTATTCCCTACATGATGAAAATAGTCTGAGTCGAAAAGCTTTTAATCACTTCGAGAGGTTCTCTCGTGAAACATGAAGCAAACAAAAAAGGGAAAAGGTTTTTGCATCACCCGTTAGCCTTCGGTATATGAGAAACGTCTAAAAATACAGTCGACATGTGCTTAGTGTAAAAATACTAGAACCAATTAATTAAAACTCATGAGAAGCAAACAGGTAAGTGTCAAATTCAGATTATGTCAGACTTCTTAGCAGAAAAAATTAATTGGACAATCGAATGTAAATCCTTCGATCACATCCATTGTCTGTATGTGAACCAAAATTCATTTCAATAAATTTCTTCTGGCATTACACCGAATTAAATTATCTTTGGATGTCACTTAAAATCTGTTGCCTACTGTGATTCACAGTAATAAACGTAATCAACAATCCTCTCGATCAGAACGTGACAAAATGGAGTTAAGAAGACTATCTCTCTTCCTCAAAATAAGATTAATCTCTTTCTCGCTGGCATAAACGCTGATACTGTTAAGTTCTGAGAAGCGTCGCATAATGACTTTATATGTTATTCTTTACCTTATTAAAGTACTAAAAACTGGCATACGAAGCTTAACGTTATAATTATAACCAATATACAATCATAGATGTCAATCTGAAGAATGAAATTTTAGTTCACTTGCGTGACTACAGAAACCTTCGATAGGAGTCTGTCCGTTGCCAACAAGCAGTGCACGTGTCGTGTAATATTTGCATTTCAAAAACAACTTCCTCGTTACTTGTTCGATTCGACAAGTTCTCCACTTTTCACTGATTTAAGAGGAGCATAGAATGTGTCTACGAGTCACCACTAGACATGGGCGGGACAAGCATTTTTAGTCCCGGTGCCGGTCCCGTAAAGTTGTTCTATTTTTATTAAAGAGTTACTGCTTACTGAGGTACTGTTCTATTTTTATTAAAGAATTACTGTAAAGTTGTTTATTTTTCTCAGTCCCGATCTCGGTCTCGGAAATTTTTTACGTTGCCGGAGAAGACACTTTATTTATAAAGTTTGCATGACGTAGATGTGAAGCTCAATGCCTAGAAGAACTGTAAGACTTCTCGACGATTTTCCACAACGTTTCTATTTTAGTATAGAAAAAAAATGTAGTTGTAGCTGATTTTATGCAACTGGCGAAACACATCTTAATTCTAGTGTTGGTCCCGATCCCGCCCTTGTCTAGTCACCACACAACATGTCGCCAGTCAAAATCAGCGTTCTTATCAGGTACTCTAATCCTAATGCTCCTATAGTTCTCGAATTCTTATCCTTAAACTCTGAGAACTCTAGCTATCGATATTTCATTCAAATATTGGTGAAGTGTTTAGCGAGACTTCGTGCGTGAACTGGCATCAGGTCATACAATATAAAGTAAGTGGACAAGTGTCGAGTACTATTGCTCTGTCTCCCCGTGGATCTAGACGTTTATATTATTTTTTTGTTGAAAAGAACAAGTCTGAACTACAAAGCTTGTGTCAGAAATGAACTTGCGGTCAACCCAAACCTCTTATGCTAGAATTGAAACACTACACGCCATTGGAAAAGTGCCTGCAACAGTCGAAATATCTGATAGAATGATTACCTATTTGTTAATACGTCAGCTCGTTATCGTTGTGAAAAATTGCAGAATAAACGGTTGCAAAACGAACGGGCTAGAAACCAATCTGTAAAACGTTATGCCGAAAACAGTATTAACAGAGTAAATCTCTACACTGATGCGCTGCTACACATCTTCCAAAAATGTTGCACACACGTATGTTTAAAGCTGCATACGCTGTTCTCACCAGCACTGAAAATTTTTCTAATCCCTTATTAAACATAACCCCATGGCATATGCTAGTTGCCAGACAGCAGACGATGATCATCTTCGTAGTAACATAAAAGTCGAAGTCAAAATTGACAAACTTTAGTAGAAATATTAGTTGTTTGTATAGACGCATATTAAACAAACAAATTAAACAAACAAAAATATGAATCGGAGTGATCCTGAAACATATTTGAATGACATATCGATAGCTAGAGCTCTCAAAGGTTCAGAAGAATGCGAGAACTATGAGAGCATTAAGATAAGAGTATCCGAGCACTGATTTTGACTGCCGACATGTTGTGTGGTGACTTGCAGACACATTCTATGCTCCTCTTAAATCAGTGAAAAGTGGAGAACTTGTCGAATCGAACAAGTAACGAGGAAGTTGTTTTTGAAATGCAAATATTACACGACACGTGCACTGCTTGTTGGCAACGGACAGACTCCTATCGAAGGTTTCTGTAGTCACGCAAGTGAACTAAAATTTCATTCTTCAGATTGACATCTATGATTGTATATTGGTTATAAAAAAGCCCTAAAAGGGGAGGGATACCTTTAATGGTGTCTTTTCCTATTAACGTACACGTTGAAGCACAAAGTAACGTTATGAACACGTGATTTGGTCCATATATACAGAATAAAGAATAAATTCTCTTGACTTGAACAGTATTCGTACCGATTTTTCATCGACAACGAACAGAGAAAACAGTTTTCTATGTTAGGTCATTTCTGTTTTTTGTAGATTTATCTGTTGTTTTATTCATGTTCAGAATAAAATGGGCTTTTATTCGCCTAAGATGTCGATAAAAATTCGACGGAGAAAGACGAAGAAAATATTTTGAGCCTCATCTATTTCCATAACGCTCCACTGCCTGCGAGCAGCAATATATAATCCTCTACGAAGATCTCAATTCCAGATTCCATAGGCGCGCAGTTTTACTGTTATGATGCCGAGAGGCGGACTACTTTTCATTTATATTTGTGTCACTGTCATTATATGCTTTAAAAATCGTAATCCTGACGAATTTAGCATGAACAGGTGTTAAATAAGGAGTTCTTTGCTATCAAAAACAATCTGATAATAATTTATGAATGTATTGTTCATATTATTTCATTGCACTTAATTTTATTTTTTGCTTTTTCGCAAATAGCGCTAAAAAAAGAAAATCACATTTTACTTTCTGTAATAGCACCAAATAGTTGTAACATGCAAATAAACTCCCAAAATAAAAGGAAAGAAATAATAATAATAATAACAACAACAACAATAAATAAGAATGTTTGGCTGTACAAAATAAAATACGATAATAAAAGATGTCGTAATATGTTTGAGTAAAGGTTATCTATGGAATGATTCTGGACTAGATAAGATAAGGATGATTGATGAGAACGAGAAATAATGAAGAAAACTAACGTTTTCGTTTCGGTAATGAAAGTGACTTTGTCATTAATGATGTTAATGCTTTATTAGCATCTCCTTGAAATAATTTCAATTCATTGACAGCTTGTTCTTGAGTAAAGCCATGCTTGGTTATATGTGTTACGGATTGTTCAGGATATTCAGATGATATAGCTAGCTGTTCTGAACCACTGACTGTTGTTGTTGCTGTTGTTGGTGGTGGTGGTATTGAACTTGATGTATTATCGCCTAAATGAATGAATAATAATAGGAATTAGAAATCGCAGAGAAAATACTTTAGCAGTATCAATCCCTATTCAATCGAGCTCAAATCAAAGCTTAAGAAAAAATCGAAAAGCGCCGCCGAATACGATCGCATGGTTTTAGGTCTAATAGTAAGAAACTCTCAATATACTTAGTTTAAATTACAAAGGGATGATGTTAGAACCAAGATATGCGATACGTTTAAAAAGTTTCGCATATAATCTAAGAATGGGACCCTGTATATAAACATGAATACAAAAGAACATCAAAAACAAAATTAGCAAATTTTAAATAAAAAATAATTCAAGATGAAGTATTTAGTATTTGATCATATCATAAAAGCTATCCCTTTGATAATAGTATGACACTTGTATAAGAATAAATTACGATCTACGAATACTGAATGTTTATTGTATCTTTTTTTCTATAATCCACATAACGTGTTCCCTAAAAAAAAGGTTTATTACGAAACTTAAAAGGGTATAGAGAAGTGCAACCATTTCTAAACCCTTTTAGGTTTCGTAGACGACATAATGCAGTACGAAACCGTTTAAGTGCATAAATTCTAGCAGTTTTTTTCTGAGCAAGTGGACTATCTCAGCAGTGTTTTCACTGTATACGGCGGCGAAAATTGAGCCCAAAAAATACCTGAAAGTTCTGTAATTTTTGATTTTTCGAGAAAAAGTCATGAGAAAAAAACATAACGAAATAAGCAAATGCATTCATTGATCAATCGTTTCAATGCACTTCGTTTTTCTATACCCTTTTAAGTTTCGTAATAAACCTTTTTTTTTAGAGAGTAGTCTCGGCAGGACTGCCGTTAATTTTCTCACAATGTGTTATTAACCAAAATAGAACATGTTAAGAATAAAGCTATGATTTTTGCCAACAGCATCAGACAAAGGCACAAAAAGGCATTAGGTAATAGTGCGCGCGTGTATGACTGAAAGTACATTTATTATGGCTTTTTTTGTCTGATGAGTACACCTTAAGCCTATAGGCGATTGGACATGAAACAAACAAAATCCTGTCATACCTGCGATAGCGATTACGAGCTGAAAATATGATTTAGGAAGAAGGATGAGAATGAAACAAACATATCGATAAATGCTGATAGTGTATAATTGAACTTACCAGCATCTTCAGCTGATCTGGCTAGTGCTTGAGCAAGATCTCTATTTTCATGTTCGGTCATTTCATCCATTGAAATGGGTCCACTTAATTTAGCATGATCAGGTAATTCATTTTCGGATAAAAATCGCGTTTCAATATTTGCCGAGCCAATACGTAATATATTTTTTTGTAAATCAATTACACACTAAACATGGCTATTTTAATAAAAATAAGAATATTTTTGAAATTAATTACCTGATGGCGTTTTAAAACATCCAATCCTAATAGCATATCCATTGGTTGATCTTCTAACACGGAAAATGCTGTTGTAAAAAATGCTTTTTCAACTTCAATTTGAGCTATAAAACACACAATAAATGAAGAAATAATACATATATCAGTTTAACATACCAAGATGAATACGTCCAATTATTTTTTGTGTACCAACACCTTTTGCAATACCACCCCATCGTCTGTCGACCAAACGCATAATACCACAACGTTCAGCACATGCTTGACCTAAAATAAAACAGTTAAAATCGTTCTAAACAAAAATATAGGATAGTCCAAAAAAAGTGAGTTTATCGAGCTAAAATGTAACAGATTATTTCAATTTTTTGACAATTTTTACCCATTGTCATTTTTTAGAATTTTGTCGAAAAATTGAAATAATCAGTTACATTGTATCTCGATAAACTAACTTTTTTTAGACTACCCTGTATGGCGTAGATAACTTACTCATTATTGTCATTTGAGCTCCTAAAACAATATCAGTAACATTCAAACATTTGACAAGTTGAATGTTAAATTTTCTTACCCGAATCAACAAATGCTTTAACATGATGTCCATTGACTTTGCAAGTAATATAAAGCATAACAACGTGTCCAAATACTTCTGGCATGTGTTCCAATGCGTGTTCCATATTATCTTGAACATTTTGCATACTAAAAATAATATATAAGAAATATATAGTCATCAATGAGAATTATTCTCGATTTATATACTGTAATAATTCTTCAATTCGTCGTTGTACATTTGGATCAAACGGATCGGCCATAGCTAGACGATCTAATTCCGTCTGATGACTTGCACCTGGTAAATGTTGAGAAAGAAGTTGCATAAAACGATCTAAAAACATAGAGAATAATCATTATTTTATAAGATTTATCGTATAGATAAAAAAATTTTCTTATTGGTAGTTGTTCTTCAATTCATGTATCGAATAAATAAATCAAAAAAGAAACTAATGATATTGTTACTCTACTTCAGTATTTCTAGTAAAAGAGGATTAAACACAAAAAAAAATCATTACACTGGCATGCAAAGTAATTTATTTCACACTACCATGTTATTTAACCGGTATTTGCCTCCGTTTATATTGCTGTCAAGTAAATGATGATTTGATATAGAGAACTATTCCAGTCAGGTTATTTATTACTAAAGATACTCTCAAAAAGAAGAATTTTTCTCTAAATTAGTTTCAATAATTTCACAAAAAACTCATGTTATAATTTGCCGTGAATATGTTAATGTTTTCTATAATAGATCGTTTAATAGGTAAGCATTTTTAGAAAGTGGCAATGAAGTAGACTGTTAACAAACATAATTTATATCAATCGTACATGTATTTCAACACTTGTCCTAATTTTATTTTTTTCTCTATATACAAATAATTAATTATTTAATAAATTATAGATCTAGTCAATCCATCATCAAACAGACAACAATATTTTTCCTTCCTTCGCTATTTTTCCCATCTTTATTTTAATAACAAAAGAAACTAGCGAGTATGGGTGCAAGTAGGTGTTTATCGATGTGTATACTCTGCGTCTTGTTTGTAAAAAAAACAACAAACTCTTTTTCCTCTTCTTCTTCTTTTTCTACAGTTGCCAATCCATGGTTATTTTCTGTTATTCATTAACAGAAAAAGAACCTAGAAACAACATAAATAAATAAACGATGGTAGGAAATTATTTGAATCTTGTTTTTGTTTTATTCTAAAAAATTTTTTTAGTGAGGTGATCTAAATAGTTACAATCTTTTCTTTTTTTTATATCGGAATGAAGTGTAAACTTTTTGTCGTATAAATATTTTTATTATTTTCTGATGACTTTTGTGAGACAAGCTGTCATAATATATGTAACAAGTAGAACAAATGCTTTCGTTTTATTATTATTACTTTATGTATAAAACATAAGCAGATAGTTCTTTTCATATATATTATAGGTCGACTAGCAACGACGTGATGTTTAACAGTTTCTGTGATGTTATTTCTTGGTATAAAAACACAGCTGGTAAAAAAAAAAATTAAGCGATAATAATCATTTACCGTATGGACCGATATATCGACCGGTTTTACGCTCATAGGTACACGTTTTATTTTGAGAGTTAAAGGTTAAATATACAATCTCAAGAAATTTGATGAAAGAGTTTTTCATCTTATTTAAGCTGTTCGCATATTTCGAAGAATATTTTGAATTCTTCATGCAAAATTTTATAATGGAGAAGTGTTTGAATAATTTTTGTTTAGAGATAATGATAAGCTCACTCTCAAAAATATTCATTATATATATATATATTAACATGATAAATAATCTAAACTAATTGTGGGTAAAATTAAACTACATCTATCTGCAGATACTTTCCATAGGGATGGAAAATTTATGCAGTTTAACTAAACTACATCTCTACTTTTGGTATCAAGAGAGCGAAACATTCTTTCTTTTTTATCTCTAAAAAAAGATAAAGAACAAAAAAAATTTGTTATCGCCTACAATGATCATCATAAATACAATAGATACCTATTGACAACATACAATACTGTATATTAGCAGACTAGTAAACTAGTGTGCGTTTAAAATTTATGGACTCAACCGAGTTTGTCATCAAAAACATTAAAAGGTGAATATGATTGTTTTTTTCATACATATATACTACAGACCAAATTAGAAATCAGGCTAATTTCAAATCCAGACTAATAATCAAATCAAAGGCTAACTAAAAACTCTAAGTTAGGCTAGATCGAACTGGGTCATGTTAGTCAAGGTCAATTTGAAATTAGCCTGTACTAAATTAGAATCATATGCTAAAAATATGGATTTTGTATACAAACAGAGTAACTTTGACCGAAGATGATGGTACAGAGGACTTTGGAGTACATGAGAGTGAGTCCAGAAAGAACGTCTTACTAGTAATGACTGGAAGGTATGCAACTGGATATATGGTTAAGAAAATTACCATATTGTCGCTGTTTTATCTTCAATTGAGATGAAGCAACGATAGGATTTTAAACTTCAATATTTAATACTAAATGTAATCGACAATAAATTATGTTTATTTATCACACTTTTAATGGATGAATACCAATCAATCTATTGGTTCTCATATTGGTTTAATTCCTGTGATGTGGCAATTTTCTTAACCATATATCCAGTTGCATACCTTTCAGTCATTACTAGTAAGAAGTTCTTTCTGGACTCACTCTCATGTACTCCAAAGTCCTCTGTACCATCATCTTCGGTCAAAGTTACTCTGTTTGTATACAAAATCCATATTTTTAGCATATGATTCTAATTTAGTACAGGCTAATTCCAAATTGACCTTGACTAACATGACCCAGTTTTACCTAGTCCAACTTAGAATTTTTAGTTAGCCTAGATAAATTTTAAATTGGTCTGTACCGTATAGTTCAAGATAATTGAAGTTTTTTGCCATAATTTCTATAGAATATTTTATCGTTGTGTAATGTATTTACTTTCAAACATATATGCTTTTAAATAGAGGATAGTTTGCTTTGGGGTATATATTCAGATAATTAAGGATTTTCTTCAAAAAATAAAAATATTCAAATTCTTTTCTAACACATCATCAATGGATGAATTAAAGTCTGTTAGTTATTCCAAAAAAATGTGTGAGACGATAGTCGACAGCAACATTTCTAGTTACCTGTTGAACTATGAAACGTGTTTGTTTGTGTATTTTTTTCAAAATATGTAAAAAATGTGTCTAGTTGTTTATGAAGTTTTAAATGCGTTTATGCATTCAAATTGTAAGTAAAACTGTCTTAATGGTTTATTTAGACCACTATGAGAAGGGAACAGTCTAAAGATGGGGTTTCACTTCGTTTGATCCGTGTTCATTAGCAAAAAAGTTGGAATGAGCTTCACATGTGTTCTTCAACCGTCTAGCCGGATAAACTATTATTTCCAGTGGTGGAATTTTGTGAAGTCCGCTGGATTAAAAGCACATCTCAGAAATATATCGAATAAACTGTATATGAAACTCTGTTAATCTTTGGTAGAGAACAAAGTGAGATAAACTGTCAGATTTTCTCAAAAGAGTTCTAAAAATGAGTGAAAAAGAAAATATTTGATATATTGTCTATGTCAACAAAAAAGTCTTTTTCCTTTCTTTTTCATTTCTTTGCGTGAATACAATAAAAACGGCAAAATATTGAGTAAAAAACGTGTTATGATTTTAAAACCTATTTTTTTTTCTCGTTCCGTTTGTCTAAATGAAAGATCCTATTTTTCCCCATAATCAAAGTCAGATATTGACTTGTTATATTCATATTTATTTTTTTGCTTGTTGATGTTAATTAAAAATAATTTCATTATTGAAAATTAGAAAGTAATATATCTATGATATGTATAGATCATTCAAGCAATATCATTGCAACTTTTCTTCCGCTTGGATCGTTTGTTTGTAATTACTCTTATTATTAGGTTTCTTTTTTACACAATATCATAACTAACAAAGAATAACAGTAACAGTGTTTAGTTGACTGAGTCTACGTGCTGATATCTTAATTGATCTCATTTGTGTATGTATCTGAATATATTTCTTATCTTTTACATTAATACTTAATCTATATCTTTCTGAAATTTGAGCTAGGTATTAATGGAGAAACTACTTTTGGCTTATCACTAAATTTGTATATAGAGAAAAAGGAAAGTAAGAACTAATTTGGCTCCAATTTTCTGTCTTGACAGTTAAGAAATAGCTTGACCTATATTTGTCCTAAAGCATATGGTTTGTGTTTTAAGAAGATTCTACTGATGATTTGCTCAGAGTTATTTTATTTTTTTACTATCTAGAAATATTTCGACTTTCATATGGGTACCCAAGCTTTGCGTAATGTCTTCTCATGATTTTATTATTGGATCAAACTATCAATCAACATAGAATGATCAATGAAAAATAAACGAGACAAAATTTTCGCTTGAGGTACGTTTATCAATGATCCCAAGTTTCGTTTTTATCCAAAAGTTCTTAAAAATAGATCATATAATTCGTTTTGATGTCGAACGAGAAACAACGATATGGTTTATTCTGATTGAAAATGTCGTCTAGTAATGAAATTGCGAGAAGACTTACGCAAAACTCGTGTATCCAGCATAAAATCAAAATATCTTAAAAAAGCAGTTAGATTAAAAATGATATCAATTTGATTTCTATTAACTTCATTCAATTTTTGACGAAAATAAAAACTGAGCTGATCTTGAAAGAATCACTATGTCGAAAGAAATGCTTGTTTGTTGATTAAAGAAACAGCCTCTAACTATTATTTACTTTCTCTTTGGCAGACAAGAATGAAGCAGAGATCTCTTAGCACTTTTTTTTTTTAGTAGTTTGATCGAACGTTTGTTTTAACTAGATTAGATAGGCATACGCAAACTGTCTATTCCATCTTCTCTAAAAAAATATCATTTTGTTTGATAATAATTAGGTAATATAATAATAATATCAGAGAGAACCTACGTATTGTATCCATCGTTTACTTTATATTTGATACTATCCAAACCTAGTGGTGACATACAAAGTGACCTTTTTTTATTCTCGTTGCCTCTTTTTGGCGACTCCTTTTTGTTGTCCATCAATGCCTACTGACATTCAGTTGAGATTTGTTTGAAAAAAATAAATAAATCATTACCTATTTTTATTCTCGTCTGTTTTTCATGTATCATTACCGAAATTTCTCCTGGCTTCTTTCTATTTTTTCCTCTCCGATTTCGATAATTCAAAAACTGTCTATTGACGAAGCTAATAAAAAAATATATTGTATTCGTTTCTTGTCTTGAAAATACAGATGTGAATAGTGATTATTAGACATTAATGAAAAAGATTAATGATTTATTTTCTTTCGTCTAGATCAATGAATGTAAAAACGACATGTTTGAATTTATTATAGAAAAATAAATTATTTCATTTCGTTCGTTTTTATCAAAAAAAACAACAACATCACATTTAGTAGTAAAAATCATTTCAGACACATTAATGGTCTTATCAGCAAAATCGAGAAAAAAAAATTTCATTTCGTTCAAAAAAATCTAAAAAATGAATCGTAAATATCAAGACAAGAGTTTCTAAGATAAATCATCTAGTTGTACACACTCTCCAACATCTATTGTTTTTCAATGATCCTCAATAGAAGTGTCAGTAAAGATTAGTGTTATCGATAACTCATGACTAATGAGTAGAATAGCGACAGGACCATAGTTGTAGCGTACGATTTAACACTATTTCAAATAAACATAAATAATTTTTAGGTAACAAAAGAGGTTAGTGAACATTTGTTGCTAGGATATCTTTCTCAGGAACACTTGTGTGAACAGCATGCATTCATAGATCCAAAGGTACCTAATATATTGTTTCTTAGTCAATTATTTAATCGTAGAAATGTTACTCAATGTGCTATCAATATTGTATGTATTTAAATGTTTCTTACACGAGTTATTTATAATAGTTTACTTCTTTACCCTTTGTAGATTTTTCTAACTATTATGGATGTTTCTAGAGAATTCATCATAACTTCTGAAATGATGATGTTTAAAATTTTTAACATTATTGTCTCTTGTTGATTACGAGTTATGTTGAATAGAAAGAATTATTTATGTATTTTTGAGATATAACAAAAAAAAAACAACATAAAATTTTTATTCAAAATAAAAAGATACTGCTACTTTTGTGTAGAGAAGAAAAGTTCAATTAAAAACGGAAATTAAGAAGATATTCTTCGTAGCCACTTAAAAAGAATTTCTCGGCTTCTTTGCAAATAAATAAAGACGCTTTTGGCTAAGTGGAATCATTTTTATGTGCCATATAAAAAAATTACATACATACACACAACGAATGCTTCTTCAATCTCGAACTAACTAACCATATAATTAATATATAAAAAAAATTAATTCTTTTTTCTTGTTATGTATTCTCTAGTCATGGCTCAATACATCAATTACACCCGTTTTGAAAAATCGAAGAAAAAAAAGAAGAGAGATAGAGAAAAAAGAGAGAGAGAGCGAGAGAGTATATGCGTGGGTGGCCCTTCTTTCAGGGCGAAAGCAACAACATCTTTTAAATTATTTATTCTGAACAAAAATATCTAGATGGAGAAAGAGAATAAAGAACTGATTTTATGTGTGCTTTTCCATCGTATTTAATGAACACTAATTTTCTTTCGTTTCTCTTCCGATTTTTATGATGCTCCATTCTATATTTTAAAAAAAAAAACAATAAAATAAACCTCTAGTTCATCCATATAGAATGCTTTGCATCTTTAAGTTATTAATGAAAACGTTCTCCAATTACTGCTGCTGTTGCTATTAGAATTTTTACTCTCTCACACTCACACACACACACACACACACACAGACAGCATATTGTCTTTACTTGATAGAAAGAAATGATATTGTCTACTATCTTTCTCTTTCACCATTAACAATGGAACAGAAACAAAAAGTATTTTGTCTCTCTTTATCCTTTTGCTGCTTCTACTGCTACTACTACTTGTCTTTGTTCGTTGGTAACCGATCAAAGTTATATACGTACGTACATATATAAAGATATACAATAAGACAACTACATCTTTATTTATTTGTCTTTTCTACTGTACAATATCTCGATGTTTTTCTCTTTCTTAAAAAAAAAATAATAAATGTATACACGACGTGATAAGTAATTTTTTCCCGTCAACGATATCTTCAAGTAAGTGCAGTGAAACATATAGAGAAAAATTAAAAATTAATTGTACGAGTAAATTATCAAGTGTTTAGTTATTAAATATTAAAGAAATAGAATTATTTTTCTTCGAAAACGTTGTTATTTTAATATGACAAAATAAATAGAATTATGTTACACCGTCACAAATGAGGGATTAGCATTGTTGTTTCCGGCAATTGACAGTGATTCTTAGAAATAATGTAAATTATAATTCATTTATAGTTTTCTTAATTCTAGATTTGACAATGATGAAGAATAATTATTTATATTTAACAATTATTTTCTCGTAGTTAATTTAAAAAAAAAATCAATATGCATTCTATGGTCGGAGCATTCGGCGATTATAAAATCGAACGTCGACGTGTCGATGTCGTACGTGGTTATTGTTATCGTTTTACCCAATGTAGTTATCCATGTGGCCTATTTATGCTTACATTATCAATATTACTCATAATAGCTGGCACTATTCAACTCGTATTTATCATACACTTTGAAGGATGTACTAAAACATCGACATACACTATTAAATGTAATCGTCAAACAATTAAAGTTCTAGGTATCACATTTCTTGTTACCGGTTGTGTTCTGTTAATAATTAGTCTTATAGTGACAAAATATTCTCGATCAGGAGAAGAGAATAATGTTATTCGAACAACATCCGCATTGCTACAACAACAACAACATTTACAATCATTATCAAATAAAGAACAAAGTAATATAATTGTTTCAATTCGGTAGCTCAGTAACAAAAATCGGCTATCATTTTTATTCATCTTCAAGTAAGAAGACCTTTTCTCCCTACTCAGAAATCACAACTGAACTATTGCATTATGCATATCAACGAATAGTATGAAGGATCTACTTCCAGAATGTATAGTCTCTCTCACGTTTCTTCAATCTATAAACAGAATTTACTAGATGTTCTAAAAATTCAAATTGTCAAAGTTTTAAATCTTTTCTCACTACTATACAGGCTAAAGTTTTACCAGAGTACACATTTTTCTTTAAAATGGGATGTAACACGACTATGTTCATCTAACTTCTTAAAAAAAATTTATGAGATTTTCTGACAAACCGAAAAACGGACTCGGGATGTTCTCGTTAGAGATATTGACACTACTATGGTTTGATCGGGTACCATTTTCTCAGCAACTGCTCAATATTTAGTAAACATTTTTTTCTTGTTTGAAATCCCCACCTAAACGATTCTTAAAAGTCGCTTTTTTTTCTAAGAAAACTATGCGAATCGACTCATTTTTTAAAACTTTAACTCAGAATGGTTGTTTTGAGACAATGAAAATGAATTTTAAAAATCGATCTTGATAATATTTTAGGAATATGCGTCTAGATCCATTTAAAACTAGTCGGATTGCTCTAGCTATTACGAAATCTGAGAATTTGGTACTATGCAAAAATTCTTTTTTCAAACATATCCCACTATGACTTTCGAATGCTTCAACATTTCAAGCTGAAATTTTTACTACAACATATTCTCATTCTAGTCTTTAATATGAATGTATTGTTTAAAAAATGGTGTTCTGAGTAGGCGAGATCCCTTCAATTTTGTATATTTTAATTGGTCTTGCGTGTATCGCTCTTTTTTTCTAATAGAAGTTCAACAATCACACGATGAAACATCTATGAAATTATACATTTCAGTTTTACTTATTTGTTTGTCGTCTTTTGATATTTACTGTACAGAAAAATTCTTGTTTCTTTTTTTCATGATCAGAAAAAAATAATAATTTTTAGAATATTATATTTGCTGATATTTTTACTTTATCACAACGGGAAAACTATCTTCATTTTAAAAGTTTAATTGGAAACGAGTTATCATACTAAAACAATCATCGTAAGTTATACGCGGATCACAACCGAATCCTATTATTTAATTATATTTTGAAAAAACAAGGTCAACATAATGTATTTAGCAGATAGAAAAGACACAAAAAAGCGTATCGTTCACATAATTACATTGATAACCTTTTACCAAGGTCGAACTATAAAATAATGTACTGAACTCGGCAGGCAGTTTTTACTACGTAGTTGTCTACAACATCTGTTCTTTATCAACAATATCTACATATAGACGAAAATCTATGTTATTTCTCACAATTTAAACCTTTTAAACAAAACATTAATTGTTTTTTGACTAACCAGTCCATTTCAAAACATCATTAAGCCAAACAAACATTATTTCGAACTGTAAGAAAGGCATACATTACAAACTTCGTCACACATACATCTTTCTAAAGATTCTTATTTCTATTCGTCAAAAACTCGACAGATTGGCTTCAGTTATTCCATCTTTGTTGAGTATTATTGTATTTTTATTGTGTTTAGAAAACTGTACAGGTTAGTCATGTTACAAGGAGTGAGCTTTGCTAACATACATAAACAACTATTGATTTTAACTAAAAATTCACGATTTCTGGTAAGCATCCTCTTGTCTTTATGAGAGAAAAGGAAAAGGAGAGTTGTTAAACCAGTTGTTCTACAAAGTCTGAAATAAAAAAAATCAGAAAAATCAGAAAAATCAGAAAAAGAAAAGAAAAACGAAGTACTTTAGTTAATCGAATTACGATAAGTTCAACTAGACTAAATTGAGCTCAAAATAATCATTGAGTTATATCGTGTGCGATGTTCGGAAGAAAAAGAACAAAAGAAAAAATAGCTAAAAGCAGTTTTGATAATAATCACAGTAAAATCGAGTAGACAATAAGAAGTTTTTCATAACAGAACAGAAAAAAGAATGTGAACTATATGGCTCAAATCTATGATTCACTCACATGACTTGCAGAAAGTTCAATGGCCGCGCCGTAATAGGAACGAACTAAATCAGATTAATAATTAAAGAATGTTGCGTGGGGCTTATCTTCAAAGTCGTGAGGATTTGACATTTTCTCTTACATATGGCTATGTAGTGAAGAAAAACGGCATATGACACAATTAATACAAAAATCAAACAGCAGTTTTTTTAACTAATTAAGTAAAATTCAAATTCAGATAAAACTGACTTTGTGTTTTTATCATTTCAAATCAACATCCCCTGATTGTTCGGTTATGAAACATCCAAAATAACATCATAGGATGTTGAAAGAATCTTTTCCTCTATCAAAAATTAAAACTCTAAAACACTGCATCATACAGAAAACATATAGAAAATTTAGGGGAATAAACTTTTTATAGTGTATGCAGAAACGTATTTCCCAGAGATGTACGCAATTTTTCAATCATTGCTCGTTTCTTTTACTTCGAATTTTAAGAATATACACTGCTGTGAAATATAATTCTTCATAAGACAATAACTGCTTATTGCCGTTGATATTTTTTTTTCGAGGAGGGACAATTGCCCCCCAGTTGCATCGCTGGCGGTCCGCCAATATTTGAACAAAAATATTTTGCCCGCTTGAGAAGTTTATTTGAATCTAGAATCTTGAAAATTAATTAAGATTCATTCCAGTTAGAAATAAAATGTTTTGGTACTTCCTGTAACTTTTTTGTTCTCATATGCAATATACTTTCGAAAAACACAAATATGAATATCAACAACAAAATAAAAATTATAATAGTATCAAACCATAGTTGCTTTTAATGCGTGAATCAATCATTGTATAAAGTATGTTGATCCTTTTCTTCACGTTTTATAATCAATTGTCCTCAAATCATCACATCAACCCACTCGATTGAATGCTATCATATTTTATCAGACAATGTTAAATGATCATTATAGCAGGTCGAGAACTCAAATATTTCTATATATTGAGAATAGGTAGGTCATGTTTCATCGACGAAAGACACTGTTAAACCAATACACAGATGAGACTCTAAGCAACCTACTGATCTAAGAATTTTCGAAAAACCAATTAACATTAATTAGTGCCAATCAATATCCTGTGAAAATATGCGCTAACTGAATCAGTACAGCAAAAATAAGCAGAAATAATATGTATGATCTATAATAACTTTGGTCAGTATACACAAATCACATAAAATAAACCAAAAACAACCTTTATCATGTTTCAGAACTCGATTTTGATACTACGTTGAATAAGACAAAATTATTTAAAATTCTGAACTCTATATGTACTAATCAACAAAAAAAAACTGATTAGAAATAACCCCTGTTCTACGTTTTATTTAACTTTTTAAATATCAAAAGGGATCATTCCATGTAACGGTCAACTTTTGCATGATTCTGACACCTTTTGTGAAATTCTTTGCTCTTGTGTCATGTAACCTATAAAGTGAGGCAATATCTTATATTGTAGTTTAAACATTTTTCTTTAAAATCGGCTGGCAAAGTTCAGCTGATGGCTCAATTAAAAGATATGTTTTAGGAATAAGTCGTTTTTAGTAAGAAGCATAACTTGTAGAAACTCCTAGAACTGTAGAGCGCTGGAGAAAAGGTTAAGCCCATCATATTCAAAATCTCATCTTATCCGCAGAAATTTTTTGAAAGAATGAAATTTGATCAGAATAACGGGTGATGCAAAAGTTTTTTCCTTTTTTTTGTTTGCTTCATACCTCAGTCCAGAAGCATCGTTTTTTTCTGCAGACATTATATATCAATATATTTGCTGCGATCTGTTCTTTCTTGTTACACAGAAATAAACTGTTCTTATTTCATCAGAGCGTTGATCCAAACTACTGTCATCACTTCTCCACTTGAAGTACTTTACTTTACCACGATCATCAAGCTTTCATTTTAATTGCTCCTCTTGTGATCTTGTATGTACGTTGCAAAACTGCATTTGAAGCGAATATATTAACTTACGTTTCGGTGGAAGAGGAAAATATTTTGCTTGTACAAATGGGTTATTGAGTAGTTTGTCTCGCAAAAATAATATCTCTCTTTCCAACTAGTCGATGCTTACTGTTGTTATGTATTTTGTAGTCCAAAACCTACTCTTTCTAACGGAAGAACAAGCAAGCGTGTACAGTACTTCTGAACTGAGATATGAAGCTAGTAAAAACAAGGAAAAACTTGTGTACCGTTATTTCACAAATATCTCACTCTATCTCACACGATATTTCATGCTATATGTACTTAGGGTTGACCAAAAGTTCGTAGAACGGTGATTCCGCTCTCCCCTCCTCACACCGTGATCAAAACTTTTGGTCAGCCCTAAGTATATTCTGATAGCGCTGAAAATTCTCTATCGTCCTATATATTTGTCTACTGTCTTGCATTTAACTATTGCAAAAATAACTTGAGTACTGAATTTGAAGCTCTATCAGAATGTTTAATTTCTTTTAGACAGATTTATTTCCATAGTATCTATAATTTGAAAAGGCATAAAAAGTAGCGAATTTTTGTACTTGTCAATTGAGGGTGTCTTCATTGTACTCAAGTTATTTTTGCAATAGATAAATGCAGGACAGTAGACAAATATATAGGACGATAGAGAAATTCAAGCGCTATCAGAATATACTTAGAGCTGATCAAAGGATTTGATCACGGTGTGAGAGGAGCGAGTATCATCGTTCTACGAACTTTTGATCAACCCTAAGTACAATTCAGCAGGTTTTTTCAACCAAGTCTAAGATATCAGAATTATACTATACAAACTTCCTGAACTTTCCCCATTCTTGTACCAGTTGCTCAGAGGATCAAGCAAATTTCTTCAGATTTGGCGAAATAAACTCAGTGTAGATGGAGACTATAGAAAAGTTAATAAAGCTTCTCTGGGACAAATAAAAAACAAAACTTTCTCCGACAACGGATAAGCGATCGAGCTAAACAAATTTTCATAGCTCACAGATCTACGCAATTTTAGCGTCACAATTAACCCATAAAATACCAACAAAATCTATTAGACAAAGCACGGATCTTTATAGTTATTAACGATTGCACGTATAAGAAGAATTGATCCAGTGATGAAATACAGTTTTCATTAGGTTTTTGATGTTTTCTTCGAAAATAAACGTTGCCGCCAGATCCAGCGTGATTGATTTTGTATGTCTCTTGCGCTTTCACCGTTACTCCACGTTATCAAGTATCAGTCCTGGGGCTCACTGGACATTCCATTTCACGTGGATATTACTAAAACTCAAGGTCTCACTTGACTCTAGCTATTTACTCATGAAAAAAGATATACTGCTACCTTAACGTTTCTAGTTATGAAACGTTTTTCTAAGATCTCCTAAAACATCAGCCTTTGGGAGAAAAAAGAATTCTGATTCTTTTTGGTTATGAAAAGATGGTTTAAAGTCTTAGCTATCAAATGGTGGAAACGCGAATTCTCTATTGCCTTTTGTTCAAAAGTTATTCAAAAAATAACCTAGAATACTGCTTCTTTGGACAAATAGTAGATGTTTCTCACGTACGATATGGTGCCTGGCAAATCTTCATGATTCACGGCAGTAAGATATTGCTCGAACTGAACTTTTTGTGTTTATTTAGTTTTCGATGGATTGTTATAAACTGTATGGTATAGAGAAAGAAAAAACGGATGGATCCAAACGTAATAATAAGCTATACTACAACATATGTAAGTCCTCATAATTGTCATACTATATTAGCAGGATTTTTGTAACAATAAAACTAATTAGTTAGTCAAATTATATGAAAATCTAAAGATTAATAAATTAAAAAAACAACAACAGTCGATTCAAAACGGTGCCAGAAAAATAACTTTAAATAGAATGATAATTGTCAACTACAACAATGAGTGAACAAAATCTTACTATTGTATGAATTTTTTAAGATGCTATTTAAAAGATAAACAAAAAACGAGCAGAATTTTTTTCCCTAAATTATGTTGTTACGAACATTTCAAAATCAATCATTAAATATGATCAAATATCAAACAGATACAAATTTTTAGCCATCAATAGATTTTTCTTTTCTAAATGTCAACGATAGCAGAAGAAGAGTTAGAGTAGAATGGGGTAATTATGTTGAATTTATGGCAGCGAACTGAGAATTCGTTAGTATTAATTAACATTAATGCATTATCAGTTATCTTTTACAGTAACCGATAGCTGATAGTCACATCTGTCTACATGTGCATTACATCTCCCTCCCCATAACAGAAGACCACTGACGATTATATGGCTTGAAAGCTAAACAGAAGATCATGGTCTTCTAACCCCCTCTCCAGAACAGAAGACCACTGGTCTTCTGTTATGTCCGCCAAGAAAAGTCGGATAATGCTCCATATCAAATGGCTAATTTTCAAAAAAACTTCGCCAAAACGTTCTTCTAATATGGGATGGACTTCACATATGTTGGAGTTACCGTTGGACTGCTAGCAGGCGACAAAATTTGACCGCAATAGAAGATCACTCTTTAGAATTCGGTTTGCCGGACAAAACAGAAGGTTTTCCAGTATGGGGAAGGGAGGGGCGGTAATGGTTTTTTTCGATTAAAACTTGTTTAATTGTGCTAGGTGTATCCCAACAAATAAATATGTCATTTCACTATATTAAGTTCCAGGTATGTTAATTTGATGAAGAAATTATTAAAGCGAAAACGAATCGCAGATGCAAAAGGGAAGTGAAAACAGGAAAATGGAATATTCGGAAAATTGGAGTTAATAATCATGTCAACTGTCACTCAAAAATCGTTCAGATAGATAAGTGTAAATCAGTATAATAATGGGAAAACATTATTTTTATTGAAAAAAGTAGAGAATATTCTCTTCTAGCATGTTGAAACAGATATAAATGCTGAGTCTTCACCTCGATTCGTCTTTCACGAGGCTCAGTAATTTTCGAAATATTTTCATTAAATTTATTCAAGCCAATAGGGAAACTAAATAGCATCATTGCCATGTGATGACGAAAGAGTGATTTTTGGCAGCGAATAGACAAGTTAATTTGAAATAATTTATACCAACATTTATCGTCGTATATTATATTTCAGAGACGGAGAATTAGATGCCTTTGTCAAATGTTAATTGTGAACTGAATGTATCGTTTAGCGGAACACATTGAACTACACTAGCACAATAAATCCTGTTATTCATAGTCAATGAACGTTCATATTGTTCCAGGTTTTTGTTCTCTTTTTTATTTTCTCTTTCCATTTTCCTATTGCCGTGTGTGTGTATGTGATGATGATGATGACAAAGAGAATAAATCGATTTCCTCCTTTTAAATGTGTACACACATATAGACCCAGCCGGAAATCAAAAACCACTCTGGTACACAACAACATCAAGACAAAATAAACGAAAATTGGTGTTACAAATTATTTGATGATAACTATTTAAAGAATTTTATTCAAACAGCAGAAAAAAAAATATTGAAACTCTTTGTATCATAGAAAAAAAGAGAGAAAACTCATTTAGAGAATGTATGATGGTAATTGTATGAGCTCATTCAAGAGAAAAAATAAATCGAGAGACTCTAAGTTCAATTACAAGTTAGACATGAATATACGACTATATTAATAGTAACAAGAGTCATTGACATTTTTGTTTCTAAATTATCAGTATAACAAAAAAAAAAAACTATCTTGTATGAGTGAACTCTGATATAAATCTACTTTACTATATTTTTAAGTGGACTATACGTTTAACATCATAATTCATATGATGTATTCGATACTGGAAAGTATTTATAAAGAATAAGTATTATTACCTAAAAATTTGACATTAACATTTGAAATATGCAAAAAGAATAATAGTTTTTATATTATATCACAGTTATCATTACTTTGGTAACAGATAAAAAAATTATTTTTTATTCATTATTTCATTTGATCCATAACGGCTCAAATTTTTCATCCGATTTGAGCAAACAAAATAGAATTTAGAAAATATTTTAAGATTTAATCTAGAAATATTTAAATCAACTATTCTCTTTTGTTCCCAGTTATTGAGTCAACATTTGACAGATAAACTTAACGTAGCGATTAGCAGACGAAAAATTAAAATGGTTTAAGAATTGGTGGTTACTGAAAAACTATGTTCAATCTCTGTTTTGTATGAGCTTGTGTAGGTAGTACTTTCTTTCTCTCCTTCTCATTACCAATAAAAAATAGCTAAAATTAGGTTTAGATTTTTTTTTTTGTTGAAAATTTAGTATAAAATTAGTTTCTAAATCAAGATAAAATATTAAAAAATAGATTCTATATCAAAAAATTTGATAAAAATTGCTTCGTATGAATTGAATCAGTATGAAAATTTTAAATTTATAAGTGGATAACTCGAAGAAAACGTCAAAAAAAATGTTACGTTGTGCGCATTTCAGTTTTTTTAACGATGAATAGAGTCTACGCTTTTACCGATTCGATTATTGTTCTTCTAAATATAACGTTTTGTATAAGATGGCTGTATGTTTGAAAAAACAAAATTTTAATCATCCCTATTCGATATCCATTACTTTATCGTCTTATATGTTCAAATTCTACACTAGTGCAGAATTTCTCTTTATCTTCTAGATCTTTAGTGGAAAAGTATATTTCATTAAATATACACAGTTTAACAGGTAGACAAATGGTGTGTATGGTAAACTTTCATCGAAAATATTTTTTATCTTCATTGAGAAACTCATGTAGAATAAAATAGAACATGAGACATTATGATAGAACATACTATTTATGAAAGAGATAATCTATTTGAAGAACGTTTTAGAAAATCGATAAAATTGATTTTATTTCTTTCAACGTGACACTATTTTCTTGTATATATTAAGTGTCGATTGACACGTATGTCAAGATTAGTTTAATAGATTATTTATATTAATTAGCAAAGTCATCAATTGTACTACTATATCACATGTTATAAAAAATAAAAGACAAATTTGTCTATACAATATGTTATGATTAAGTGATAGTTTGACATAAAAATCCTGTTTTAGCAAATATGTGAGAGAAAAATTAAAAGAATAAGGTTAAACAGCTTGATATTAGTACATAATAATAAATAATCACCTTCACTATTCTCAAATAATAAAAAGAGAACATCTTTTTTTCTTTTTTTTCTAACTTATTATCTTGTATGTAGTGCCTATACACTGCGGCTACAGAATATAAAAGAAGAGTTTTTCGATAGTTATTTACAGAACAAATCACTTCTTTTTTACTAAGAAAATCGTGCAATGCGATGCCAGAGATATAAATAAAAAATATTGGCATAATAGATGTTTTCTTAATATATACGAACAAAAAGAAGAAGAAAAAATAAAAAAGAAGAGAGAAAACCGCTCTATACAACACCTGACATACTTATTTCTAGTAGTTCATGTTGTTATTTTTTTTTTTATATCTTAATTTTTTTCAAAATAAGATACACGTACGTATTCATTTTTGAATTAGCAATAAAAATTCAATTATTCTTCAAAGAAGTAAATAAAATAAAAATTTTGTTTGTCATTATTGGTCTTTAGAGAACAAAATTTAATGAAGAATATATGAATCGTTAATATTCACTAGGGAAAATAATTACTCTAACAGCGTATATCAATCTTTACTTAATCAAAACTTGACTACTCTCTTACTTTTTTTTTCTTTTTTTTTTTTTTTTTTTTTTGAATGAGAAGTATACTTCTTTTGTCAAACTAAACACATTCAAATACATATATTTCTCTTTGACTTTTTGTCTCTCAATATGACCATATATGATAGATGAGTCTCTCGTGTCATCTCTTTTCCTATTTTAGCTCGTAAAAGATCCTACACGTTATTCCACTTTAATAGTGATAATGAGAGAAAAAATTGTTAACAAAAAAACATATGAAACTATAACTAACTAAATCTTGCTTACGATACTCTCTATTCACTATTGTTATTTACTGACATCATATCGATGAAATTGACAAATTTTTTTTTTTACTAAAATATGTAAAGTTAAAATTTGATTTCTTGTGCTTGAACAAATATACTACTAAAGAGTTTATTTCCGTGTGACCGAGCACTTTCGTACATCCTGTTCATTGAACAACATACGAGTGTATCCTCTAACTTTTTTTTGTCATATGAATTTATTTGTAAACTATTAAATATCCATTCGATTTTTGTATCTATACATAATATAAGAATGGATGTTTAACTTCATAGTACTAAATGTACAAAAGTAAACGATTTTTTTTTTTGTTTTTTTTTTTTGTTTTTTTGGGTGATGCTAGCGGTGATAATAATAATAATGATACAAGCGATTAATAAAAACAAATTGTTCCATGTTTCTCATTTTTCTTCTTTTTCTTGTTTCTTGTTTTTAGATTATCAATGAGTAGTAGTATCTCTATTATTCTTTTTCTATGCATACATCAAAAATAAAGCACATGCTTCAAATATCGTCAACATCATCTATTGTTAGATAATAATAATAATAATAATACATCTATTAAAATATAATTCTTTTTTCTTCTTCTTCTTCTTCTATTTTCAATGTTACCACCTTCAAAACCCGCTGTCGATTCCATTGTTATTCATCGAGATGATTCTCAACGACCAACAACAGCTTTATTAACACATCCATCACAACATTATCCTTATAATTATTGGACACTAAATGATCGTTTCAAAACTAAAAATGATTATTTATCAAAACGTCAACAATGTTCATGTCGACTCGCATTTTATTCATTATGGATATTAATAAGTGCATGTGTTCTATTTATAATTGCCTATCGTTTTTCAGATGAATGTGGTGAATTAGTAAAAAAAGTTAAATGTAAACGATATGGACTCTTTTTATTATCGATTTGTATAGCATCGTTAGCTTGTAGTGGAATATTCTGTGGAGCATGTCAATATTTTCGATCACAATCACAACAACTGACAGCTGAATTATACTATGATAAAGCGAATAATATATTAAAAGAACAAAATAATTTAAATAATACTCGACATTGTTGTTGTGTTTATCAACAAGAACAACAACCAGTACAACAACATCAGAATGAAGATGAAAAAACCCCTCAAACAACTGTACACAACATATCTTCAATTTCATCTACTACATCATCTTCATATATTCAAGAACAACAACAGAAATCAAGACAACAATCGCCTAAAATTGATCAACGTACATCTACAATATCGTCTATCTCTCCATTGCCATATTATCAAATTCAGTCAACATCAAATAGGAAAATACCACCATTTACATATGAAGAAATTTCACCACAAATAAAAAAAGTAGTAGATAAATCTGTTTCATTAACATCATCTACAAAAAGTAAAATGCCACCGTATCATCATACAATTTTGCTCTCTTCTTCTTCGTCTTCATCGTCTCCTCATTCAATGTGTGTTGGTATTAATAAAATTCTAATGAATGATATTGTTGACGATGAACAATATCGTTCTAATCAAGCTCAAACGCCAAGTTCTTACACAACTTGTGTATGCTCACCAGTTCTAATACAACAATCAACATCATTAGAAACACAGATACCGATCGTCACGGAACAAATTAATAATGAAGATGATATACAATTAAATACAACTGATATATGGCAAAAAAATGAAAACCACAGTAAGTAAGATTTTTTTCTTAACTATTCAATTTAATTATTATATCTTTTTTATTGAATCTTCATTCTACTCTTGAATTTGTTGTTCCCTTTCAACATATGAATATTATCAAAGAGATGACTGATAATAAAAGTTTAAAATAGTGAGTCTAAATTATTATACATATAATCTTTCATTTTTAGCTTTATCATAGTTAGTTTTAGGAACTGTCTTATCAGTGAAATATTTATCAACAACGTGTGCGACATCTTTCTATTAAATATACTTTATTATTATTATTTTTTTACTTTCTTTATTTATAGAGAAATAAATTTCCATTTCGTCATGCACACATACACACAGACTTTGGTTGAAATTGAAAGTGATATGGAATCATTATCATCATCATTTCGATTATTACCACTTTTGTTGAGACACATGTCAATCTTTTTTCTTCTTTTCTGTCTCTTCTATATGTTTTCTGAGAGATAAAATTGATTTTATTATCATGATTAATGTTATTTTCTGTTAAAATATGTGCATGTTTCTTTTCTCTCTATAATATATCTATTTAAAAATCCGGTGCTATGCTTCTTCTTTTTTTTTTATAAATAAGAATTTTTTTGTTTTTGTACTCTCTTTACTATTCTTACTTTCTCAACTAAAAAGATATTTTACAGTGACACTTACCGTAATTATTTGATGCTATAGCATCACCCACAGGCGGATTGCCTTGACGTAGTTGAGCCAATAACTCAGGATTTGATCGTACCATATCAAACAATTGACGAGGATTTGATGCTAAAAGATAAATACCAATAATATCAAGGGAAAACACTCATTATTTCGTTACTCTATGTCTTAGTTGTGGTGATTTTTCATAAACATGTTTTTATTGAGGTCTTTTGCACAAATATATGGACAAAATGAATGCAATTGTACATCTAAGTCATTTTTTGTTTCTTGAATTCTCAGATTCCCGTTAAAATGTTAAAGAGTACTTTTTTATCATTTCTACCATAATAAAAATAAAATTTATAAATAAAATCACTGTAGCAGATTAGTAAAACAATTGTTGTGCTCAGAAAATTTAAAATAATGGCAGAAAAACATGAAACTATTCACTTTTCTAAAAAAAAATTATTAATCATTGAACAAGTTCCTTGAATATGTCTGTATTGATCATACAAAACCTTCTCAATTATGTTGTGGAACTCTTATTCTTATTCCGATGAGACTAGTTAATCTGATAAACATCAATGAACGTGTACTCCTTAACAAATTATTAAGAAATCCCGATATAATTCTATGCTTGAATAAGAAAAATATTTCTTATCGTCCATTATCAAGTATAGAAAAGATGTTCATCTGCTTATCAATGAAAGAGAAATGCGTAGAAAGGAATATTTTCTTTTTTTTTTAAGGTTACTATATGTACATATGTATACTCTATAAGAACAAGTGCTGTTCAAATAGAAAATTCTCGTATTCTTAACTAAGAATAAAAAAAAGATATATTTCTTAGCATAAAATCTAATTGTATTAGACGTTGTTGGATTTTCTTCTTTTCTTTTTGATGACAACTACAGTCTAATTCAATATGTTACACACACACACAAGTGATATTATTATAAGTGAAAATAAAGAAATAACGACTTAAATATTTAATGTTTATCAACGACATTCTTTTTTTTTTCATCTATTCGAACTAATTCAATGAGACAGATACATACGATCAAATTGCTGTTGTGCACCACTACTACCCGTACCACGTCTCGAAGAAACACCACCGCTGCTACTAGTGTGTCCACCTAAAATAACGAAAACTAAGAATCTGGTACAAAACCTTTGTTAATATCTTACTACGTATTCTTTGACAAGATAATAAATCATTATTTGTAATATTGTAATGGCCCAATGTGCGTCTGTCGTCCGTTAACGGTTGACCTATTTAATAGAGAATATAAAGCATTTTAATGAGACATGATAAAAGAAGAGAACATATTAAAAATTCTAAGAAGTCAGAAAAAAAAATATGTGACTATTTTTATTTTTGAAAATTATCTGATACATAGGATACAACATTCTTTATTGTATGTATATGTATTTGTAATACATATCTTTATTAGTTAGGAGTGCAGATATAAAAATAAAACGTAAATTATAAATTACCATTATGCATTAACACCATCTCTGACGCTTTTATTTTCAATTCTTCTTCACATAATACCTAATTGAATGTAAAAAATTTGAATTACAGATATACAAGAGTATTTGATTTCGACATACTTTCAAACTGGCTAAATCTAATTCATTACTAACATCGACACTAAGTACATGTTGACCATCTAATGTTGCTACAGTTATATGCATACTTTATTCAAATAATAATGAAAAAAATAACTAGAAATGATCTAAAAATGAAATTAGTCAAATTTCAACATATTATTTCCACATATAGATATTGTAATTTCAAGAACGAATTAAGTTTTCTATTGTTTCTTTGCAGAACAGATACATCTAAGAATGTCTCTTTGGAATATGTAGTACTATGTTGATTTTTGATTATATTTTAATTTTTATCAAACAATCTCAAGGTACATTTTAATAAACTTCTATCTAAAACAGAAATTTATAAGAAGAAATAGCTCGAGAATAGGAGAATTTTGAATTTTCCACCTTCTCTTCGCTAACTACTGTTTTAGAATGGAAACATCCAAATAATGAGTACTCTCATTTCTACATTTTTCGCATAAATTTACCCTGTAGCACGAAGATTGCAAGCAATGCAAGCGCATAGTAACAAGTAAAACGAACGAATGAATGAATGGTTTTTAATAGCACAGCACTGGTGCGTCACATCCGGAGATATCCCGTCTGATTGAGAAAAGTTTACTCTACAATTCTAGATGTTACGCAGTTCTGACCGTTCCTTAACTGAAAAACCATAAAAAGAATAAAATGTCGCAAAACTCATTATTACGGAATTTTACACTGATAGCAGTGTTGCATGCCACATAAGAAAATCATGCATCGATAAGAAAAATCAATTAATCCAAAAACTCTTCTATAGTTGTGATTTACCGATACCATATTTCAGATAACACAACCAAAATCCCATGCTCCAAAAAATAGATAAATTAATCTATATACAGAAAATAAAAATAAAAATACAATATATGGTTATTGTAAATTCCGTCAAAAGGATAAAGCATACATGTTTCAGTCGAAATTATTTTTACCTTATGAGTATGCTGAAATTTAAGAATACTGGAAATTAGGCTATCAGATCTTTCCAGTAGCCCAATTCACGTTCGAAATCTGACTAGGGGGGCTTACTAGCATCAGCTGAACGTGACAATTTCTTACCACACAACCCAAATATTGTACGCCTCAAAGACATTATCAAATTCATACATCAACTCAATTTTTTTGTTTTTTCCATGGTTGTACTAATTCTTCTTCTTCATCTTCGTCGACGTCTGCTTGAAAAATAGTATTTGGTTGTGTTTCTTTATACGCTGGTGTTACATAAAACGGTTGTTCTTCTGCAATTTGAGCATACTTCAAAATTTCTTCTCTTGGATCTTCTTTGTCGTCGTATACTTTTCGTAATTCAATATTTTTGACAATGTGCTGATGCAACGTTGACCCATGTTCACCTAATCGTCCGTCATGTCCCGTACTATCTGTGGGTACTTCAGGTCGTTTTGATTGTACTGGATCTTGTCGTTGTTTTCGATGTCTACTAGTTATGCTGCTTATTGCGTTACTTTTAACTGCATCGAGATCAATATTCGCATAAAAATCATTTGTTTGCTTTTGTTTTTTCGGTTGTCTATTCAGACATGAGAGTACACCATTCATAGACTTTTGTGTATCATAGAAGATTTTAATACAGCCATTATTTGTTGTACAAAATATTTGATTTAGTTTTGGATGCCAGAACGTTCGAATAACACTTGAATCATTCATCATTGATATTTGTTCAACAGGTTTATGTAAATCTAGACGATCGAATATCAACAATTTTCCAATATTTTCATCTGTTTCGTCACCCAGATCAACATTTGTCTTCTTTGACATACCTAGTAATAATAGTAAAGTGTAAAATAAGTTGCAACCAAATTCAACGAAAATTCTTCATCAATAAGAATGTTGTTGAAGTACAGTAGTATAAATAAGTTATACTACATTAAAAAATTAGACTTTTTTCTCCATTATCCAAATTTGACATCCATTTATTCCTACAGATCCTTCTTGAATAAGTCTACACAAGCCAAATCTTTAGAGAACTCTTATAATGTCTCAATTTTACACATTCTGATACGCCATGTTTGTGAAGCACACTGGATTACCCGTGTCGAAAAGTTTGCGAGACATTATCTAACAAAAAACCTGAACTTTTCAACTTTATTCAGTGGAAGTTTTATAATTCAAAGGAAAGGATCCGTTAGTCCCGCAAACTTTTCGACACGAATAAGCCAGTGTGCTTCACAAACTTGGCGTATCAGAATGTGTCGAATTGAGACCTTATAAGGGTTCTCGAAAGACTTGGCTTGTGTGGATGGATATCAAATTCATGATCAACAGCAAAAATTACCCACTATAATGTATATTCCGAGGAAAAGCGAAAAATTATTTGGTGAGATTACACTGTTACCTGTAATTAAATATCTATCATTTGGTGAGAAACAAACATTTGTCATTGCAAATCGATTATGTATATTTTCACATGAAGATAAACATCCTTTTTCAAACATTCGAATATCCCATAATTTCAGCGTGTGGTCGGTTGAACGTGATGCCAAATGAAGACCATCATAAGACCATTTCAATGATGAGATGATTTCATCATTTTGATGTGCATGACGACACAGAAACGTTGTATGAACAAACGGTTTACGTCTATCCCATATTTGAATACTACCATCTAAACAACCACCAGCTACCAGAGAGGTATTCACACCATTTTGATGAATAGAATGATAGGTACACGTTGTTGTACGTACATCATGTCCTTGCTCGGATTTTGTTCGAATACAAGATATTTGTTGTTCACGATTATTTAATGACCATAGACGGATTGTACAATCATCTGAACATGTCATAAATTCATTTTTATCTGTCGGCGACCAACATCCATAATTTAACATAGATTTATGTCCCTTTGTACGGTTCATGTCTACTACATAACCGTCACCAAGAGGACATTTGTAGATTATCTGTTTACCAGATGCTAAAATATACAGAAAAAAACAGTTAAGCTGCTGACACATAATGCATCTAGATTTAAAAACTGATGTTTGTCAGCTCAGGAAGAAAGCGGCAAAATACATCGCTGACAGCTATACAATACAGAGTTTCAACATGAATCTCAAAAATAACTAATTCTTTTACCTTCTCGATTGACCACTTTAGCTTGACAATCACCACTCACAATCAATATCATATCAGCATTTGAACTGTATTCAATTGATTTTAAAACTTTTCCCTGACAAGGTTGTATTGTTCGAAATGGTTTAAACGAAGAATCCATCGATCCAAAATCAAACATTTCCATATCACCATCATAACCACCAGTAATCATTCGGGTACCATTTAAATCTGTTGTTAAACAACTAAGCGATTTTGTACCATGTTGAATAAGAACAGAAGATGATGTAGGAAATACTGGAATATCATCTTCTTCCTCGTTATCACTATCACTACTACTACTACTATCAGCATTTGTTTGTTCGGTATTTTGATCGTCGTATATTGTATTTTCAAGATAATCCATAATTTTCTATTTTATATCTGGAAGAAAAATGTCATTATTCAAATCATTTTACAAAATACTTTGAAATAAAAATAATAATATATTTGTGTCTAATCTCCTCCTTGGGTAAATCTGTTAGATAATATATTATACAATGTTTTTTTTCTATTCTGAGTGCAAAGACGACCAACACAACAACAATCGTAATATTTATTGCATTTTTTTACCGGTATCAACAATAACTAACAGCAAATCGTTATTCGTTATACCAATCAAGAAATAAAAGTGAAAATATCATAACTAATAGAAAGAAAATAATCCATCGTCTCATTTGTGCCGAATTCTTCACGGCATCTCGAATATGTTTAATAGCCGCTGCCATATCATCATTTGTCTGAATTGCTGTTGTATCGACTTGATCAATTAAATCGGATTGTGCTAAAATATTATCGAATAGTCTCTTTTGCATATCAGCTATATCGCAAGCTTGCTCGGCAATTTGTTGAATTTCTTCACTTCGTTGAGCAACATCACGATACAAACGTTCATTTTCTACCTGTAACTGTTTCTGTTCTTCACGATCGATTTTAGACAGAAAACGATCGTTTTCTTCTTCGGTGTTCTTACTAGTATTCGCATTATCACTATCGTTATCAAAATTTCTTGTAACATGGATATAACTAGGAGATTTATTATCAAGTTTTGTCGCAGATTCGGATGGGGTATTTTTTGCAGTAGCTGTGTTTTTTTGAAGACTAAAGAAAACTGAGATATTATAAAAACAAGAAACACAGTGAATATTTTCTTTTTAGTGCGTTTTACCTTGTTGGTAATGTGTCGTTTTTTTGCGATGGTTCTATATTTTGTCTTAAACCATATTTGTCTTTATCGACATAATCTAACCTTGCAATTCTTTTTCGTTCTAATTCTCGTTTATATCTTAGAGATTTTTCTTCCGTATAAATTTTTGTACATTCGATTAATTCATTAGCCAAATAGGAACAAATTGATTCATAATGAAGTCGACGTTGACCAGAATAACATATATGACCGATAAAAACTTTTAATTGGTCTATAGATAATCGATACTGTTTTATTTGTTTTTCTGATGTTTGTTCAAATCGTAAATGATCGGTAATAGATGCAGATGTTTTTGACGTTATGGTACGCAAATATTTTGGACATAAGTACATACTTCGATTATCAATTAAAAATTGTTTCAAGGTAACTATCGAATTCAAGATGATTTTAGCGCGATTTGTAAAACTCGTTTTATCACTATTATCATCATTATTATTACTATTGTTATTGTCATGAACAGATCGAGGAGGAAGATGTCGACGCTTTAAGCCAAGTTCATCTTGAAGAGAATTTGTTGTAGATGATTGATCCGTTGGAATATCGGCTGTTGCACGTTTTGCTTTAATTAATGTACGAAATAGTTTTGTAACGTCAGTCATTGGATTGAAAATAAGAATATTATCTGAAAAAGAACAGAACATAGAATATGGTTTTGACTCATTTGGAATGTCGGAATCAATCACTTCTGTTTCTAAAATTATCCACGTTTTGAAGCTGAAAGATTGTATAAACGATAAACTAGACGAAAAAAACCGAACTCGTTTTTTCTCACTTTTTTTTTCACACAAAGTTGTCAAGATATTTTGGCTTGCATTAAGGAGAAAAACAAAATGTCACAGTTCTTCATCCTTCATTGCTGCGCTACAACCTCTAAATATCAGAAAAAAATATTGAATTGAACAGTGAATCTAGTCGGCTCGGAAAAAATGTTAACTTCAAAATGAGTTAGTTCAAACATCATTGACTGGTAGACATTCTTTCAGCAAAATTGTCGCATCTACATAATCTTGTTTGTTTCCGATTGAAATTTTATTTCACATGAAGTTCAAGAATAAACAGAAAAAACAAATATTTACTTCTCTAAGAGAAAAAAATGAACACAACGAGTCCCTATTCTATATTGTTTCAGAGGTGAATTATCGTTGTTTCTTTCTCTACTAAGAGCCAAGTGATACTAATGTATTCTCTTACTGTCAAGAAACCTTGAAGAAAAGAATAATAGTGAATAAATACAGGTAGGATAATCCTCATAATTAGTCTAGACCAATAAAACAAGAGGTAGTAGCACGAATTTGATGTTGTCCTATTATTGAAGAAAAAAACATGAAATTATTTAAACTAGCAAGAAAAGTAACAAAGAAAATCATCACTCTTTCGTGTATCATACTAATATATTAAACAAAGTCATGTCATCTGTAGATAAACTCAATAAATCATCCACAAAAATAGATAATAACATACGCGTACGTAAGACCTTGATTATTATTCATCAGTTTTAGGACAATATAACAAAATGTTTCACTCTATACAATATGAACAAGTCAAATTTACAATTACATAGAAAAAAAAAAGACACAGGAGCCCACAAGTGTTGATTGTTTCCTAGTAAAAAAATATTTCTTTTTCTATAACAGTTACCGTTTACATTCAATTGTTTCATCTTCTGTATTAGTTTCATCATTAGCTGATGACCTTTTCCGTTTTTCTCCTTTCACTGGCGATGTTTCAGTTATTGTTGCAGTCGTTGTAGTAGTTGAAAAGCTTTCTGAACAGAAAATAATCATGAAGTAATCAAAATACTAGAATATTACTAGACAAACAAGAATATGCCACACTGTATACTATCCTGAAAGTATAAAATTCACATACATACCTTCAATCGGATTAGCTGAATGCGGCAGATCAGAGTTAGCCGATTCATCTAGATCATCGTCCAAGTCATCATCATCGTCTTCATCATCTGAGTCAACTTGATCCTATTATTAAAAAAATAACGATACTTTGATATATAACAAATAAAAGTAAAGAACGAACTTCATTAAAATCACTCTCTTCTTCGTCATCGTCTTCCTAGAATAAAAATGATAACATGCAGAGGTTGTCGTTTTTTAACAAAGAAATAGAACATATTGATCATCTCTCTGAGCGCTGATTACTCTTTAGAATATTGCTTAAAAGAGTAAACAGGAAACACAAGCGTTTCTCTCGTGTTCTATATTTTACTTTAAAAGTATCTATGGAGTCTCTAATGTGTTTGTTAAACAAATCCACTTCTACTTACAAATGTTTGATCATACAATGCTTTCAAACCAGTTTTCTCGTCGTCTTCGTCGTCTCCTTCTTCATCTAAAGTTAAACATATTGGTTAAACAATTTCTGAGCCTTTGATTTATTTTTCACAAAACACTTTCAAAAATCAGTAACTGTCAAACGAGTACCCTCTTCATTCCCTTCATCTTCATCCTCGAGCAACTCTTCATCATCTTCAGCCTCAATGCCATTTTTGTCCACATTATCCAAATATTTTAATTGTGGTAATAGTTCAAAAATTTTATCTGGATAACCATCCGATTGAGTTACTTCACAATTCATAAGATCAACTATTAACAGCTTTGGCAATTTCGTCTGTAAGGCAAACAGAAAATAGAAACATCAGCACAGATTAAATAAAACATAAAACAAAACAACTTACCAGTGGCTTTAAATCGTCAACTGATTTAAATTTATTTCCAGCCAAAACTAACAATGACAAATTTGAACAACTTTCTAAATTCTCTAAACCATTTGTCAAGCGATTATCGCTCAAATAGAGCTAAACAAAAAGCAAACCATTACATCAAACTTTTATGAGTAGAGAGAACTCCATCTTTTCGAACTTCTTTCTTAATTTAAATAATTCAATCACTAGTCGTTGATGGCAATTAGTAGTTTGATGATGTCAAATATATTAGGCATCAATCGTACACGTATGTTAGAAGAACAAAACCAGTTATATTTACTTTTTTTAATTTTGGCAATTTTGGAAAATTTTTCAACGATGTCAAACCAACATTAATTACACTCAAAACTTTCAAATTTGAAAACTCATCTGTTAAACCTTGTAATGTTGTACTTCGACCACAATTATCCAGAACGAGTTCTTTGATCTAAATACGCGATATAATAAAAGGTAGCTACGATAATCTACTCGCGAACAGACTACTTACTTCCGACGGATCTCGTCCCCGAATTTCAAGTGAGATTCGCTGCATCATTGGATTATTTTGATTTTCTTCTCCCACTTTTCCTTGTGAATTAGACATTTTCAGGAACAATCTGTGTACAAATGACGTGAACAGTTACTAATGATGATTATGAAACATGCATGACGGGTATAATATTGCTGTGACAAGCACTTTTTTGACATACTAGTTCACGTACATATATAAAAGAGAAAGGAGATGAAAGGTAAACTATGGAAAACCAATAATGTTTTTTGTAAGAGAATGGCATTTTTCTGTTGAAACCTAAGCCTTTCAACAATATATTCTTCTTTTTTTAATATAGCAAAGATCAATTCAAAGTTTATAAAAATTTTCATAAGAAAAACAGCAGTTAAGAGCTACACAGATGGCGCTGATAGTTAAGGTATATTAATGAATGTTAATCTTCTATAACTGGTATTAAATAACCTGTACAATGTTCGATATCTATATATATTGCTGACTGCTATGCTGAACTACTTAGCAGGATCTATAACTTTGCCCATACAATTATCCTCGACACTTTCCATCCTCAGTTTTCGAGAAAACCCGTTAAAATCTGACGTCATGAAAAGAAAATTGAGCTATTCTGACTCTATATTCCTGTTCAGCATGAAGAATTCAATGTACTTCAACGTTTTCTGAGGCTTCTTTATGTTTCCGTACCACAGTTTTCTAAGGCGATTTGTGGAAAACGGAAGGTGAAAAATGAAAAGTGTCGAGGATAGTTGTATGAGCAACGTTATAGATCCTGCTAAGAATTCCTATCCTGAAAAAATTTCGACAAACTTTCGGTGCGTTTAGGAGAAAATGGAGGTCGAACTTCAGGAAATTTTCAAGTAAATTGAGTACCACCCGAATGTAAAGTTAGACCGAGACCGAACTCGAGTAATGCTACAAAAGGCGCAAGGTATTGACTTTGACCAGATGGTTTTTCTTGTGACGGTTTTCCAGAAATCCCGTAAAAATCCTATCATCTGACTAGGGTCCGGAACGGAAAAAAGTACTAAATTACCCATAAAATGATATGCTGAATCCGAATTTCGGCTTAGTTTGGAGTCAATATTTATTAGTAGCTGAGGATTTTGATGAGGTTTCTGGAAAATTGTCACAAGAAAACCATCTGGCCAAAGTCAATACCGTGCGCCTTTTGTAGCGCTAGTCGAGTAGTATGTGGACTAACAAGATCTCGAAGAACCGACGGGTAGTTTTCGAGGAAGGAGGCCAAAGTCACGACTACGCTTACCATAAAGAAGTAAAAAGTGCTAGAGACTTCATTGTTGCGTCATACGAACAAACTTGGAAGCCGCTTTCATTTGAATATAAATAAAGTTATGTTTTGTTGGGTTTTGAGCTCGTCCAG